>JAFBJS010034651.1:66283-97309 GCA_016785265.1 Paraplagusia blochii
CTCATAATTAAGTTTAATTTCAGAGCTGATTTCTGGCCATTTTGCATGGTTTTATTGACAGTGACAAAAATCACTTCCGTTCCTACATCACTAACAACAACATTGTACTGATAAATACAGTGCTTTTAGTCAATGCATGGTTTTGTGTTCATTGTTTCCCCCAGGTGATAAATCTTTAGTGGAACAAGGCATTAAGATGAAGAATTGAAGAAAACAGCAGAGTGGTCTAATCACTTTTTCCATGACTGTACATGTCAGCAGAGGATAATTGTTTAACATTCTATTTATCATTTATCTCAATAATACTAAATAATTTTAGTTTTTGGTTCAACGGAGAGTTTAACATTCGTACTAGTGGTGTGTAACGGTGTCTATGTAATGTGGGTATGAAGATGTCGCAGGAACTCTCCTTTGGTGGTTGTGTCCCCAGGGAAAACCGCCTGGCAAAAGTCGCAGACGTGTGACTGCAGAGACACATCCGACATCAGCAACCCACCAGACTGGCTCAGGAAATCAGTGAGATGGGAGGGGCAGTCTGAGAATGGCATCTAATTTGAACAGAGTAGGAAAAAGGAAGTATGAGAAATGAACAAACCTGTAAAGCTAAATCAAGAGATTACAAACACTACCTTTGCTAGGTGCAGAGTCCTGTCGGTACATGTCTGAACCGCCTGCCCTGAAGTTTTTGATTCATTCAAGCAGGCTCCCTGCCTCACAGGCGGTGGCAGTCTCCACTGTTCGAGCTTCTTATTCTGCTCTGTCCACTCAGGCCAATCCATGCTGAGCCTAGACATGTCCTTAACAAGAAAATCAGACACTGGCCCACCTTTTTCACAGAAACCATTCATATGACACTGTGCTTCTGGGTTGTGTGATGCAGCTGATAATGGTTGTGGCTTTTTGTGTAAGTACACAGGAAGTTCTCGTGTACATTGGACAGGGATTGACGTCAGGTGATTTAAATCATTATTCTGAGCGTTGGAATCTGCAGGAAGACACACAGTTTCCATGTGTTTAGATTAATAGGCAATACATTGATCTAAATCAGGGGTCTCAAAGTCAAATAAGTTAAGGGCCACCACCCACACTATCATTTCACCGAAGTGAAGTGTTCAATACAAAAGAAAAAAATTCATATAGTTTCTGTGTAATGCAACACTGAACCAGAAGGAGACTGTGGAGAGACTTGAGAGTTTTGAGAACTATAGGATTTACCATAAACTGTGGAGAATAAATCTATAGAATATTATATTATAAATTCAACTTTCACATCAAGGTGGGGGGCGCAAAATATCGTTCCACGGGACGCAAGTTTGAGACCCCTGACCTAAACAGTGAAATCAGGCTTTGGTCTGACCTTTTTCCTTCTGCAGGGCTGTTGTTAGTTGATACAACAGAGCTGCTTGCTTCAGACAAAGAGACCTGAGTTGGAGGAACTGCTGGTACAGTTCAGTGTAAGCTTCCTCCATCTCACAGGTTCAATGTTCTGCAGATGGATAGGAAATGGAAAACGTGACAGTTTTGAGGAGGGCAGCAGAGTCTGTACACAAACATTTGATTGTATACATTTTTGGGGGAAGACTTGAAAAGTAATGATTGTAACTGTCTGTACTAAAATACTTGATTTTTTATTATTGTTAGATGGAAATAAGTTACGCAGCAAACTAAAAACATTGTTCGGTTATGGATTGGCATATCTACTTCTCGAATAACAACGTTATCAGTGTATTATTTATTATCATTAATATGTTTCTTGATTTGTCTACAGAAAGAAAAAAAGGAGGCAAGAAAGAAAGAAAGTTAGAAAGCAAGAAAGAAAGAAAGAAAAAAAGACTTAAAAAAAGATGGCAGGTGTTTAATCTCTGCAGAGATTCTATTATTTGAGATTATCCTGACAAAGAGGTTTGAGCCCTTCAGTCACCATTGATTTTTTTTCCTCTTTAGTGTCAGTGTAATTCTGTCAATAACAGTTGAAAAACAATTTGGAAAAAAACATTTTGAAACTTCCCAGCCTGGGATTGAGAAACTACATCCATCTATCGATCTCCTCCATTATGTCTCTTCCTCTAGTTCTATAGAGGGTTTAAAATGTTAACAACCACAGTAAAAGGGCCGGGACCTTATCGAGGCTGTGACCTCAAAAGACACTGTAAAGCATGAATAATATTACATGAAATTATCTACATTATCTACAGAATTTCAACCACATATCTGAATTTTTTTTTTTTTAACTTAATGGTAAAGCTATCATTGCTAAGTCAATAGAGGCTATCCTACCTTTGTTGACTTCCATTGACAAACATCCTTTGGTTTAAACAACAGTTAAACACTGTGAACCTGCATGCAAAAGACGTACAACAGATTGAGATAACGCTTGACCAACTACAAAGATCTTAACACTAATTTCCCTATGCTGACTTGATGGAAATAAAGCACCAACTGAAACACTCTATGTTGCAATGGAAAATAATAAACATGAGGAAGTAGGTTTTAAAAGGAGAAGTAAAAAACATTGAGAAAAAAAAAGGGTGTTGCAGTCTGAAAAGGAACAAAAGTGACATTAGTCTTATGTTCTTCAGAATGATTAACCATGTTTCAATATAGTTTTTAATTAAGATAAAATAAAATAGTTTGCAAAATTGAGTATAAACAACAAAATTAAGTATAAAAATGGTTGCAAAACGGTGGCCTAGTGGTTAAGGAACCGGACTGGGGGTCCAGAGGGTTACAATTTGGAATCCACCAATTACCAGGTTACAAATGAGTTGCACTGAGCATCGCACCGCCCCCATTCACAGCTCCCCTTGCGCTCAAAGCTGCCCACTGTTTACTTTGGTGATGGGTTAAAAAACGAGACATTTCGTGGTGTGTATCACAATGTCACGATGACAAGGAGTTTGCTTAAAAAATTCATGAATTTCTTTTTAAAAAGTTCTATGAAAATCTCTGGGAATAAGCATGAATTTACATAATTTAAGATTGGCCCCCAACAGGAAACTTATATAATTTGAGAAAATACATTGTAGCCTACACCTGGATTTAACAACCAGATTTATGGCAAGTACATTCCTCAATAACATTCACGCAGCACTGGGGTTAAGGTTTTTATTTTAATAATATTATGGAATAAATATATTTAATCTATAATGGTATGAGTGTTTAGTAACATAAAAATATATTCATATAGTAACTAACTAAATGGTAAGTTAGGTGATAAATGGAAGCTCTTTTAATTTCAATGAGCACTGAAGAGGAAAGATTTTTACAGCTCCTTCAACTGTTATGCTGTTTCTTCCAACTTTAACTATACAGTTTTCTGTAACCACAAAAGAAATAATACAGGATTCTCTCTTATTGTGAATAATATGTTCCAAGACCCACAGCGAAATGGGAAAAAAATCTATAAAATAGATTATAGAGAGTTATCATATTATTTATGTATCTATTTCCCATTTACCAACCTTATCACACCACCTACCCACACAGTTATATGACAGTAAAGTTGGGGAATGGATATAAATAAATTAATTTGCAACCCTGGAAAAACACATTCTAATTATCAATTAAAATTCAAAGTAGAATATTGACCCATTATGAAGGTACAGTGGATGTTAGCACAGCAGGGATGGACAGTAGTAGAAACCTGTTTGCAGCCCCGGACGCATGTGAGCACAATCCCAGTAAAGTCTTTCCTTTTATTGGTATTAGTCATTCATATTTGTTATTAGTTGGTTGATTTATTTGTAGTTTTTTTACATTTATGTTGCTCATGATGCAATGGAATATACAGTTTTGAACATGGTTAGAATATTTCCAACATTGTACTCAAAAACTTTAATGTCTGAAAACCAATAAAAACACACATTTCACCAATATGTTACCATTTTACAAAATTCCTACGTAAGCTGACAGAGAGATCAAAGTATTTACTGAGATGACTGTGACATACCATTACATGACGATGAACAATGACATTAGTAAAACCACTTGTTGTAATGACATATGGCCTTGCAAACACGTTCTCCTACTTGTTTAATGACTATTTACATGTTGTGTGTGAACTCCTGCTTATCATGAGAACTGTTTAAACACTGCATTATTATTTCTTTCGTTGTGTTTTACTATTGTGGGATAAGGGTTAGATTAAGATAACATAATTGAACTGTAAATAACACTTAATACTTCTGCGTGATTCTATGTTTTTATTTTTAGCTACATTGAATGGGCATTGCATTAATATTTCTTAAAATATTATTTTGTTTGTTTTTGGCCTCTGAAAAAAGTGACAGTGAATGGGCATTGCAGGTATCACTATCAATATTTTTCCGTGATATCAGGCAAATCTAATTTATTAGTAATATTATTGTAATTTATTTAAAAGATTTTTTTCTATTTTTGGGGCCCTATCATTGAGAGGTCCTTAGAATATTCTTAACTTCCTTCTACCGGTCACAGGCTTATCCCAAAACATACATAACATTTAGGCCACCACTTTACGAACAATATTTAAGTGTCACGCATCACACGTAACTTGCCAACGTTGACGTACGCTCACGTCCGCCGTAAAAGTTGAAAAAGTAAAGTTTACTTACGCTGGGCCTGCTGCGTCACTCGGAGCAGGATTAGCATAGAAAGTACTAGACTTTGGTCTTAAGAGTCTATTTGATGATCCACGATGAAGCGTCAGGACTTCCTTAAACGTGTTGACGTCAGCTATCCAGGTAAACCCCGTCACAATAAATGATCCCGTTTGACACGGTTTCTTTCAAAATAAAAGCATAACCGAAAACGTCCGAAGAGATGCGATTTTTGCGGGTTCTGTATCATAACTGTTTATATTTTATCGTGATTAACATTGACATTGTTATTGTTATTGATTTTCTTATAATATTATTTTGTTTGTTGTTGGCCTGTGAAAAAAAATACATTTAAAAGAAAATGTAAAGGCTACAGATAAAGAGACACAGTAATAAGCAAATGACATCAATAGTAAGGTCATTAGAGGGCCAACAGGAAAGTTTATAGACAAAGACTGAGATGGTTTGGACATATTCTGACGACAGACAGTGAATACATCACACAACACATCAAACAATCTGAAACCTGTCAGATTCAGGTTATTTGCCATTGTATACAATACAACAAAATTAAAGTGCTAAAAACCTTTGCTATTCACTCACTAAGACACAACATGATCACAGTCCATTAGCAAATCCTTTTAGCCACATTCAAGGATTCAACTACTCTAGGATAAAAGTGTTTTTTTTTAGACTGCTTGTCCGGCCCTTTCTATACTGCCTGCCCTGTGGCCAGGATGGGAGGAGTCACTGATAATCTTCTCTGCCCTTTTGAGGCACTGGGATTCATATAGTTTCTCCAATGAGGAAAGAGTACAACCAATGATACTTTGGGCTGTATTGATGACCCTCTTGGATGCCTTCCTTGGGCCTGCTGAACCAAATGCAAATACAATAGGTTAGGGTGCTTGTAATACAATGGATCAACAATTTTTTAACAGCCCATGTCAGGCCCTCATCCAAGTGGACGCCCAGGAAGCAGAAGTTTGTCCTAGCGTGAGTTTGAGATTGACACATGGGTCAACAGGACAACAATAATTTTAATATTTAGTTGAAATCATTTTCATATTTAAACAGACTTTCAGTGCTTTTGCAGCGGCTCCCTGCACTGTCACAGAGATGAAGTGACCTGAGACAGCCTGAGATGCCAGCGTGCATGCCATTGTGCTGTTAGCAATTCAGCAGAGAGAAAATAGACCAACATTAAGTCAGTGGAGCCCCTTGGGTGGCACAGAGATCTCCATGCCATCCTTCCTCTGGGAGGACATCGGTTCTGTCCTCGGGCCTGACAGCTGAGTTCCCTGCCACCACCTCGTGATTTCGGAGGAGGGTGTTTGCCCCGTCTGTTTAAGACTTAAGACCGATTATGTAATGCTGTGAGGATGAGAAGCCTTCATCACTTTGATCCTGGAATGGAGGCATCTTTGTCAGGTCAACTAGTCCAAGGAGGTCCAGCTAGTTGTGTTTGTGTCATGTTACCAAGGCACCTGTTGCTTTTTACGACAGGATTCTTCAACCTCATGCAGACTTTTCTTTGCCTGTGAACAGATTTTGTGTATTGGTTGTAGGTTATAAAACAGACAAACTATTAGACTTTATAACAACAGATCTTTTGTCTAATACTGCACTTCAGTATTAGACGACGTAGAAAAGGCTAAAATCTAGTATTTTTAGCCGTTATCAATGATCTTTGCATGATTTTATCTTATATCACACCAACGCTCCATTTATTTGGACCTGAACTGGCTTCCTGTCACATTTTGAGACCTATTGTGGCCCCGTAGTCAAATATTTACCCATGATGCCTGGATTAAATGAATAGCTGCACCAGATCCTTTGATAAAATATCACAGAAATTGATTTAATTGCAACAAAAATTATATTTTTGTCCCAAATGTCTTTGTTCAACAATATATGCTTGAGTTGCAAAACTGTGAGGGGGCGGCATCACCATACTACGCACATTTATAGACTATATAAATCTAACTGCCTGATAAATAATGCCTTTGCAGTATAAATAATATTTTTTTAATTGTTAATCGCGGTTAGTGTGGTTGGTTACCAGTGGTCTCACCACCCACAGGAAGGGATGGTGTGTTGCAGTGTGGTTTGGGTGGCAGTTGTGGAGACTGTTGCCCCCACAACCATGTAGAGATAAGAGGATCAAAAAATTGATTAAAATGTGAAAACTGTTATAAAAAGTTTAGTCCTTTTTAGCAGTCACGTAGTTGAATAGTTGATTGATGCAGTTATTTATAATATGTTCTACCTTTTACCAACACTCTTTGCCAACATGTTTGCTAGTTTTGCACTATGTTCACGCTCTGACCTTGAACCCCTCCCTCCATACATATTCACTTGTGCACGCACACACACCTTAACCTGTCATGCACTTGATCCTCATGTTTGGGCCCTCTGAACTGAGTGTGTTGTGTGTGTGTGTGTGTGTGTACGTGTACGTGTTTGTGTCTTGAATTTGCTTTGAATAACTTCTGGGCCGACAGCCAGGGTCTGTCATCTGCTGCTGCAACACTATCCGTCCTGTCAATCTTGTTTTATAATTGTAACATTCTCATATTCTCTGGCTGAGCCGAGAGAAGATCACAGTTACACACATGCACACGCGCAAACAGACACAGACATGTAAACACACAAAGCTTCCACATACACAGGGAATACAGTATATATTTTTAGATATAGCATTCAGCCAATTGTAAACCACTTATCTGTGATTGTTCAACTGTCCTTAATGTCCTGTAACTCCTGTACTTTTATTTTATCTTCAACTTTAGTGCATTGGCCCACAATCAATGTCTCTGTCATTGGTGTGGAACTCCAGGGTTTGCCTCCTTGGTAAGATTGAGTCCCGGTTAGATTGTTCGGCTCCTTCCAGAGTAGCAATGACAAAAGAAAATATTACTACTACAGTTTTCAAAAAATCCATCCATCCATTTTCACCAGCTAATCCGTCACTGGGTTGTGGGAGCAGCAGTCTCCATGACTGCCAACCAAATCACACTGCACCATGCCAGCCTTTCCAAAAATAAATGTAACTATTAACGGGAGTTTTCCAGTGGGCTCACCACCTTCAGGAAGGTTCATGAGAGTCTGGTATGGCGCAATGGGATTTGGGTGATGGTCTATGGAGACTGGAAATGGATGGTTGGATGGATTGATGGAAGTTTATCGTTGTGAACACTAATTTCAACATGTAGAAATATAGGTAAGGTCAAAGTTATAGTGTTGGATGTGATAAAGATCATCAGTAAAACAGAAGATTAGATATCTCTGATCTGCAAAAGTAAAATAAAAAAGTTGACTTTAAGTTTACTTTAAACTAAACTTAACTTATAAAAACCAAATAGATTTCCTTCCTTCCTTCCCTCTTGTTTGGAGTGATATTTCAGCAGGCTCACTGTTCATTTATGAATTAATCCCACAGGAACTGAGAGCTAAAGACGTTGATATGCGGTGCACAGCAATCACAAGGATGGCATGAGCAATGACGTCTGCCAACTCATTTATCACCAGACTCCCTCTGACCGAGCCAGACTAGATCCAATTACGGAGGTTTCTATGGCCCAAACAATGGTCTGCTATAAATACACGCAGAGGGTTTTCCACACTCAACAACACACCCACACACATATCAATAGAGCTGCACAAAGACGCTGATAAACAGTGTTGTGTCAAATTCATTTTTTTTTCTTTGTTTTTTAATAAACGTGACACTCATTTATTTATTATTCTTTTAGACTGCACTGTCTTAAGTTCATATTGAAGGATATGCGTGTAAATATCTGCAGAGGAGGAAGGTGCACTGTGTGTAGGTGCGTTTGTAACTCAGTGTTTAGAAGGAAAACAAAACCAGGAGCCCACACACGCCATTAACCAGCTTCACAAAGTTATTTAGGGCGCAGTCCATCAATAAATGACAGGTGCAGCAAATTCACAAACAAACCTATTAGCTTTCCTCCCGCTGGAACAATATACTGTACAAATAGCCAAGCGCCCCACCCCCCACTCAGATACATGTTAGAAAATCAACAATCACAATTATTTAGTGAGTTATGAGGATAAAGTATGTGTTTTGAATATGTAAGTTCCAAAAGCACAGAAAATATATATTTTTTTTTATGGTTGACTAATGAAGAGCATGCTGTGGTAAACTATTATACTTACAGTATTATATTCACAAGGACTATTTTTGGCCGGGCAGGCGGTTCTACAGATGGTTATATCAGGTGGTGGTCTGCCCTGTGAAACGTCCAGACTGAACTGTCAGATTAGTTACATAAAATATTGTCTGTCAAGGTCACTGGGTTTTGTCCTATGTATATATATATGTGTGTGTATATATATATATATATGTTTATATATATATATATTTACTGTATATTTATCTTCAGGGGTCAAACCCAGTGACCAGTCAGATGACATCAAGTCACAAGAGCTCTCTGAGGATTGAATTGCAGCGGAATTTATGAATGCATTTTGATCTTTAACCATGTTAATCAAGTGCGAACCTGCCGTAGATCGAGTTTCTGTACAAACATGGCTGACGGCTGGCATTGTTACTGCCTGTTCTCCACTGATACTGCACAGTTTGATTAAGTTGTGAGTGAAAGCAGAAGCAGAAGAGGCATCAGCAATATTTAAGCAACAAATCTCAATGTCACTTTACTGGTCTGAACACTATGTCTCCGTCGGGTGTAAGACTACACTTTCTCCCCTAAGTATGGGTGTTGCACTTTGGGGCACTGGTCAAAGGCAAGGGCTAAGGCAATGGCAGCAGCAGATGGTAACTTTCCTCTTTAGGAAAAGGAGGTGTGAAGAAACATGGCAAGTCTGAATGAGACAGGGGTGACAAATAAAAGTTGAGCTCGACTTAAGAGCTTGGAAGCAACATAAGTGCTTTGCTCATTAGTGAAGTAATTTGTCATTGTGGTCCCAGGCACTTTATGGATGAAAAAAGGATTTTTTTTGAGTTATTGTTCTACAAAAGGTATAATTTATTCACATAGATTTTTTTCAGCAAATATTATTATTGAAAATCTATGGTTTTCTTAAATAAACTGAACTACATTATAGCGGGATTTTACCTACAATCACCAAATTGGGGCAGTTGTGACTTAGTGGTGCAGGAATCGGACAAGGGACCAGGGGGTTTCAGGTTCGAATCCACCTGCATGGCACAGTCACCACTCACTGCTCAAAGTTGCCCACCGTTCACTTTGGTGATAGGTTACATATCCAGGTCACATTTTTGTTGTGTGCAGTGGTGTTGATCACATATTGCCATCACATAACATATTGCCTTCAAAAATGACCCGTCAAATTAAAGGTTCACATAGTTGCACTCATGCAATGCTGTTGGATTCTTAGCTCTTGAGTTTTTAAGCAAACTTTTAATATCCTTAAAATTTTTAAGACAAAGTCTTGCCCATTCTAGGCAGATTTTGTCTGTTTCTCTGAAGCACAGCTGTCAAACATACAACCAGGGGTCAAAACCAGTTCCTCAAGCCAGTTCAATCTGGCCTGGTAGATGCATTTTGAAAAAAAAAATATATATATATATAACACACACAATCACTTCATGTTGTCAAATTATACATCCGTAGATAAAAAATAAATAATATTACACATCTAATGGCAGTGGTTTCCTAGTTATTGAGGACAGGTCCAGCTGTCAGGTTACCACTGAGGTGCTCTGGGCATAGTACCATCCCAACCCAACTTCCAGTGGGCTCACTGGTACTCGTCCGTGGGTGAATTGGTGCCAGGCAACAGAGAAATAATGTTTTCTTTTGACCCCATCGGGCTATTACTTCCACTTGATCCATACCCATATCAACAAAAGAACTTAACAATACAATGGCTAGGATTCCATCATCAATAATGCAACTATATTTGATTAGAAAATATTTTCTCAGTGAAGACAATAACAACAATAAACTCAAAATGATGCAGAGTCATTGATACGAGATTCTTACTTTTTATACCGATCTGGTAGCAGAAAGTTATAGGCTGTGTGCACATGAAAATCCTTGTTGTGCCGATGCACAGCTAATTTAGGTAGGAAGATTTTATAGGTAGGAAAAAAATTCAGAACACTGGATATTGTACAAAATCCAGTGTTTACCCCATTAATGTCATAATGGGGTATTTATCTGCCAAAACTTAATGACCGGACCACGAAAATACCTTGGCGCAAAAAAAGTTGGGTAACACTGCTCCATAGTGCAGGTGAACATGCCACTCTACCAATTATGCCTGACACTGGCATCACACATGCAACACCTCCCTCGCCCCCCCACCCTCACCCTTATCTTGTTTTTCCTTTAACTGTGCCAGCACCAAAATCCCAGTGACTGCTATGTGATGTACAGTGGGATCGGGTGTTGAGCAGCTGAATACAGACAGTCCTGAAGTCTGCTGTGGATCAGTGTTCGCTACCTTTGGTCTGATGTACTGCCAGCAATTGACCCATGTGTGACAAACCTCAGTTCCAGTGACGAGGCGATGAAGGACTACCTTTGGTCACTTTTTTATTACACAAGACAGAACTTTTTTCTCTGCAGTCCCTCAGCTGAGACAGAGTTTCGTATATGAGGTCTGAACAAGCATGAGAACAAACAAGTCATTCAAGTTTTCCAAAGGCATTGCGATGGGGCAGGGGGAATAACTGGTCTAGCCCTTTTCTAGACAAAATAAAATGAATTGTGGGGTGACAGTTGTGGCCACCGTGGGCTCACCAACCATAGGTAGACTCACAGTATGGTGCAATGTGATCTGGATGGCACCAGCTTCCCCTTGAAACCTGGCAATAGACAAGTAGATGAAGGTGATAAAATGAATCAAAATGTATTATTTCCATACCATGCAAGGGTCTCCCATACACTGCAGGGGTTAGTAAAAACTGTTTTACAATTTTTACGGATCTTCAAATTAAGTCAAGGAAATTTGCACAATCACTAAAATGTATGTATTTATTTATATTTTATACTGGTATGGCATGGCCGAGAGGTAATGTCTCTTTTGATGGCGTAGAACTCCAGGATTCACCTCCTGGGCCAGGTCGAATCCCAGTTAGGATGGTTGACCTCTTCCAGAAGGTTCATGAGGGGCCTACGCAACCTAGTAAAAGATAAGCAGAAAAAAATGGAAAGGCATTTCTATAAGGTAGATTTTAATTTTAATAAAATAATAATAACAGTCAGGCTATGTTATCTCGTAATTAGGCAAAACACCGCCCATGCCAATCACTCACATAAGAAAGATGAGGCAAAACAATGCGATTAATATGTTTTGAGTGCATTTTTGGTTTGTGTAACCTTTTCTAAACTACCACACCTTGGCTTAAAAGATTTCCCTTTACTTCTGGTGGAAAGTATTTAAATATGTACTTAAATGCAAAATAAATATTATACTGTATATGTATATATATGATATTTGATCATTGCCCCATATTGTTGTTAGTGAAATGTAACACCAACATGTAAAACAAAGGGAGGACAGAAGACAATGCCTTGTTTAAAAAAAACATTTATCATCAAAAATGTTCAACATCACAATATATTTTTTGTTACAAAATGACAGGCAATATTGTCAAAGTCCACAAACTCAAAGGACAAAGAAAATGTCAACTGAGTGCTCGTACCATAGCTGCCCCTTGGCTCATCACATTGCACTGTGACTTCTTAAGATTTATGTTATTTAAATCATATCAAGCTAAGGTAAAAAATGAAACATAACGCATGTTAAAGAAATTAAAGGATCCACAGGAACATGAAGGACTGATAGAGGCAAAGGCAAAAAGCAAAAAAAAAAAAAAGGATCATAAATTGACACATCAGAACCAGGTGATCTAAACAAAACCATTAAGTGATGATTAGTCTTCTCTGAAATGTGACACAAGATGAGCTCAAACTAAAACCAGACAGATTTTTCAAAGCAACTCTTGTCTGTCAACATAAACTTTTCTAATATACGCTTGTAAGTTTGTAATTTTATGTTTTTTTTATCCTACTTCAGTGATCTAATATTAAATGTGGGCCACAGCCTGTAATCATATCCATTAGGATATACAGTATTTGAGTACAATATGAACTCTGATGACCATTTACTGTATCTGCAAAATACAGGACATCGTGCAATCGGACATTCACGGATGATTTATAATGAAACCATCAGGGAAGGTCTCTTAATGCAGTTTCACAATCTAATGCTATTATGAAAGGCACTTTTATAAAGTATATATATATTTTTTTGCATTCGGAAAACCACACACCAATTTAACATGGACATGCAGCTCAAAAGGATCGCAGTCTCGCTTTCTGTTGTGGTTAAGGCAGCAGGGTGTAAAAGTGAACATATGAAATAAGAGTATACTTTGGTCCAAGACATTTCCGTGGAGCAACACACCTCATATGAAAGTCCCATCTGAGACAAAAACAAGGGAGTATAATTGAGAAACAAAAAATAAAAGTCTGAGAAAAACTTCACACTTCAGGCAGGGTTCAAATATATTTTTTGCAAAAAAAAGAAAACTGATTGGTTCTTTAAGATCTTAGTGTGTTTGTGAGTATGAACCACTGCATTTCATCTACACTGATACCCATGTCTATATAGTTGTGTAGTACCAATTACGCATGTAGAACAGTAACATATTCATTATTGTAAATTCACACAAAAATGTGAAACATCTGAGGCCAAACAAGTGCCCGTGATTAAAGGAACTTTTTTAAAACAGTTCAGTGCTTCATCTAAAGCAGTGTTCCCCAACCACAGTCCGATAAAATACTATTTTCACGGACGGATTTCCAGTGTTCTCAAATATTTTCCTATAAAATCTTCCTACCCAAATTAACTGTGCATGGGCACGACCAGGATTTCTCAAGTGCATACAGCCTATAATTATCTGCTACCAGACCGGTATAAAAAGTAAAAATCTTGGATCAATAACTCTGGGCCGTTTTGAGTTTATTGTTGTTGTCTTGAATGAAAAAATATTTCATAAAATCTAGTTCTAGCATATTTGATGACGGAATCCTAGCCATTCTATTGTTAAGTTCTTTTGTTGATATGGGTTTGGATCAAGTGTAAATACAATAGCCAGATGAGGCCAAAAGGAAACATTATTTCTCTGCGGCCCGGCACCAATTCACCCACGGACCAGTACCTGTCCCCGGCCCAGTGGGGACCACTGATCCAAAGTACTTCACACCTCCTGTGTATGCTTAAAAATGCATGTTTTGGTTCAGAAGGGTAGAGTATCCATAAAGATTTTCTCCACGATTGGTGGAGGTGGTACCAGATCCTCCAGCTTCAGGTAAAAGATTCGCTGCAGTCCTTGTGTGCACAGGGTCCTCAGCTCAGGAAGTTTCCCCAGGAGACGAGAAAGATAATTGGGTTGTATTCTGGCCTGTTCTGATCCACTTCCATTTAAATGTTCTCTCAAACAAGTGATGAGATGGTTCTGAAAATCTTCGACCCGTTTGGGCTCGCGGAGACCATGGCGATCTGGGTGTGAGAGATTGGAAGTTGGAGCCAGGCACATGGATATTTACAAAAACACAATAAATTTTGAATAAATCCTCACCAGTGATGATAACAAGTGCAGCAAGGCAGGAAAACAAAGAGACATCCAAGTTCATGCGGTGAAGACTGTGCGAGAATTCCATGATTGAGTCGATCCAGTCACCAAAACTGCGGACGCACTGCAGTCTGTGAAGGACGACTCCATTGCAAAAGATCAGCTTGTCCTTCTCTGGATCAGACCTGGGCAGGAAACATCAAATAGATGGTTAGCGCCTAAAACCCATCTACTGAACAACATTTACAAATGATGACTGGTGCCAAGAATTAAGTCAGATCTCAATAACTTTTGTGTTATATTAGTGTGACAAATAATAGAACTTCTATGTAATCCAACCTGTAGGCAAGTCTGAGTATGAAGAGTTCAACAAAGGCAGATTCAAGCAGCAGATCCTGGTCTTCTGTACAGAAGTCTGGGAATCCTGGTACGTTTTTAGCCCATTCTCTGATTACATCCATGGCACCAGTGAGCAGGTCATAAAACTGCTGGATGTCATTAGCATCTTCCTTCTCTTGATGGTTTTCCACAGTCTGCTGGTACTGTCGGGCAAGAGAACAGACCTGCCGTTTAGACTGGATAACATTTCTATATTTGACTGTGAATGAGTTGTGCTTATGCTCACCTTGGAATAGTCAAGCTTTCCAAAGCTGGGGTTTGAGTCCAAATGTGCCTGGATTAAAGTGGATATGATGTTGACATTCGGGGTTGTGGATGAAGGCTCGGCCAAAGTCTTGGGCTTCGAAGGCAGGCGGCCCCTACGACCCTTAAGGTTGTCTGTGCGAACAACTATGAGAGCAGAGAGAAACCTCATCAGCACGTTTTTTGCTCTCACATGGCCGTCCCTGCAGCCCACACCTTAAAAAACAACTGTTGAATCAGCTTCAGTTTCCCCTTTTCTGCAGTTGGCACTGCCTGGCTCTGGTTACACTGGGTATGTCACTTGGAGCAGTGGTTTCACATGGTAAATCTTTGTCGTGCACTGCTCACTGAAGGATTTAGGGGAGTCTGACACAGTCTTACCTTCTTTTACCATTCCCACTGCGAGACATTTCTGGAAGCGGCAGAACTGGCAACGGTTCCTCCTCCTCTTGTCCACGGGACAGTCTTTATTTGCAAGGCACACGTATTTTGCATTTTTCTGTACAGTTCGCTGTTGGAAAGAATATATTTAGTCAATATTTTCCAAGAGAAGACCTTGTCATTTAAAGCATAGCTGGTTTAAATCTACTGTACTGTGGTTCAATCAATACAAAATATGATTTTAAATCAGATTTATTACTATTTATAGCAAAACACATAAAGCTAGAGCATGCTGGGATTGTCTACAAAATAAACAACCATAGAGTGTAACATATAAATGCATCTCCTCACTCTTGTACGCAAAAAATATAAATACGGTGCTATGTTTATCTGCAGGCATGCAAGGGGATTGGATTTTTCTTTTTTTTGAGTCATTAACATACTTACATATTGAGCCAGTATGTGGCAAAGCCCAGTATAGCAGTAATATTTTCTTAAGATTTTCTTACTTTTTTTTCTTCAATGTTGAACATGTGTATATGCAATTATATATATTTATGCCCACTTTTGCTATAAAATAATAGTTTTCAACTGATTACCTTAAAGAAACCTTTGCAGCCCTCACAGGTACGGACTCCGTAGTGCTGACAGGACGCATTGTCTCCGCAGACGGCACAGCGGCCCTCAGTGGTTACAGGATTTTGGGATTTGTTAGACATCATGTTTCCCTCCACTGTGCTGGGACTTTCCATCGGTCTGTGTTCCATGGGTATGGAAGGGCAGTGAAGTGGGGAGACATGCTGCTGTTGAGGCAAAAAGAACGGGTCATCCTGTCCCAGCTGAGCATCCTGAAGATGTCCCACTGGCGAGGGTTGTTCCTGTGTGGCACTAAAGGTAAAAAAGGAGAGCTGCTGAGCCATGGCAGCCTTATCAGCCACGGAGGAGGGAGGGGCAGCAGAGAAGGGGCTGTAAGGGGAATCCCAGGAAGGTGTAGGCTGTGGCTGAAAGCCCGGTGTTACAGGTGAGGACGCACCATAAACTGGACTGCCATAGTAATCTGAGCCGCATGATGACAATGTCTCATCGAGGCAGCTGAATGCAAAGGAGCCTGGATAACAGCCGTACACTTGGAGGTCATCCAGCTTGAAGGGCTGGTTCTGCATTTGAGCACTTGAGCTTTCGGCTACTGTGGGGGGACTGAAAGATGCTGCAAAGGCGGGTGCAGAGGTGGTAATCTTGCACGAATAAGCATCAAACTCCCCCACGTAGCCATTTCCCACCAAAGTGTTAATGCTGGGCAACGAAGACGTAGACAGCTGGTCTTTTTGGCCACTGATGTCCATCACCAGTTTGGCACTGAGGTCAGGATTCAAGAACTCAGAGCTGAAGTAGGTGTCATGGGGCAGAGATGCAAACTGGGTTTGTACACAGGGCATTGCTAGAAAAGAGAACAAAAACAATGTAATCCAACATAAAACCTCTAATTCGTCAAAGATTTAACAACAGCAGTGTTTTTACTGACAAGCTTAATGGTCTGTGTTAATTATAAATATATATAGTTATAGCATTGTTCTTTGGAAAAAGTTGGATTAAAAAAAACTTTTGCTTAACTTACGCAGGAGGGTTTGCTAATAACCCTCCTGCTGCTCTGGCCCAAACATTAAAACTTTTGGATCCTAGTGGCACCATATCCCTGACAGCCCATTCCTTTTAGCTCTAGAGCTTCTGTGTCTTCCTTAGAAAATAGAGGGGGTGGTCCAGTGAGGCAAAGTGATATTAGCAGATATTGTGTTACTGCTGTTGGCTGCTGTAAAAAGCTTCTACAGTAAAGGGCAACCCTTTTTCACAGGGAACATAGACTACAGAGTGTTTCAGGTTGTATTTCAGTATGGACTGTGTGACAGCGTAAATGGAAAAGGTGAAAAATAAATGCCTGTTCACAGGTGCTTGTGTGATTTTGAGGTGAAAATGTGCAGCAGGTCTCATTTAATCACCTAAGCATCTTTCCAAGACTGGTTATCAATATCAAAAAGGAGAACAAAATCTCATCAAGTTAATCACCACCTAACTCCAAATGCATAAAAGCAAAACTACTTAAAGCATCACATTTTAATTTTACTAAGTGAATTTCCAATAGCAACTGATAATGTTTTATCAAATCTAATCCAGTTAAAATGTTCTATATTGACTTTGTTCACAATTACATGACCATATATCTACAACTAAAACAAAGTAAACTCCAATAACAATAAACTGTCCTTTACTCAAAAAAGCAGGTACAAGTCGCAGTTTAACTTAAAACTTCTTATTTATTGTTTATGTTTTTATCACTGCTTGCAATTTAAATAAGTATTAGTAGTTCTTAAAAGATTTTTTAAACATATTTTTATAATATTAAATCCTTTGTGTGACAGATATGTTAGTAACAGTAAGGTGGACACAAAAAAGTAACTATCCAGTTGTCACTTCTGTCATTTATGACAAAAATGGAAATAAAAGCCTTTTGCGTTACTTATTTAAGTGATAATACATAATGATTTTATAACAAATTAAAATTAATGAGGTAAATGTGTAACTTTAACGTAACAAATGTGCAGTTTTTACGCGGTCAGATGAAATTAAAGTTGAAAGCAGTCAAAGCCAACTGAAATAAATAATACACAAATATAAAAAAGTCCACTTACCTGATTTTGTTAAATGTCCAGGGCTTAAAACTTTTCATTTATTCCAAACTCATGTCAAAGTCAAAGGAACTCCCAAGCGTTCTCATTCAATGTACACACACCCACTAAGCTCATAGCGAACACGCCACTCCACACAGTCTAGCTTTATTTTGGCTGCGTCACGGAAGGCGGGGCTTGTTCAAGACCGTGGTGGAATTTTGAGGGATTGTAAGCCAATCAGCATAGGTTCTCTACTGACGTAACTTCCGTGTGACGCACCAAGGGATTCCATTGACGCAAAGCGGTGGGGGGTGGCGCGATCTAAAAATAGCCTCTCAACGACAGCAGCGCTCACGTGGGACTATTACTGGCTGAAAAGTGCTAAGAATAGCGTCACTTCCGAGGTGTGTGCGTTTTTCAGGGTGGAAACATTAACGTTTTGACATGTTCACGGAGGCGAGGTTTGTAATTACTACACCACACTGGAGGAAACACCTGTGGGGACTTCTCTTTTTACCACCTCCCTAAGTTGATGCTCGAAGACCAGCAAAAGCAGGCATGATTTTAACATCAATATCTAAAATTATGATAAAGGAAAATAAGGTTGTGCTTGGAAATTAAGTTCTTTAGATAACTTTTTAGATAATACAGAGATGTAAGAAACGCAAGGATAGTTTAAAAGGTTAGCATTGCTAAGCTAAAAGCCAACATAAGCTAAAGTGAAAATTACTTTCATTACCTACGTTTATAGTTGCTGTATGTTGTACACCATACATATTTATTGGATAACTACGTTTTTTACATCTGTTTACTTCCTGCTACGTAGATTAGGGCTGGTCGTTGCATTGCCTGTCTAATAATTTATGCTATACCAAAGATGCTTGTTAAGGACACAACATGCCTTTGTTTCATAGGTATAGAGGCATTAAATAAAAATAAAAATGTTAAAATCTCTTTTAATGATTCAACGTTTGATAAAAACACTGTTGTACTGGCTAATGTCAGATTCTAAATAAAAATATGATGAATTAAAAAAGTTCAGGTTTTTATTACTTAGAAAGCTATGTTTAATCTCATATGATCAAGATATTTCTTTTCTTAACTTCAGAAACGCAACATTCTGATCAGTAGTTAATATAAGGATCCTAGTTTTGATGTGGAAATGCAATAAGTATTTCTCAAGTATACACAGCCTATAACTTTTTGCCACCAGACCAGTATAAAAAGTTATAATCTTGTATCAATTACTCAATGAATGATGTGTCCTTTTGAGTTTTGTTGTTGTCTTCATTGAGAAAATATTTCCTAATCAAATATAGTTGCATTATTGATGATGGAATCCTAGCCATTCTATTGTTAAGTTTTTTTGTTGAGTTTTGTTGTTGCGTTAGGATCAAATGTAAGTAATAGCCAGGTGGGGCCAAAGGGCCAAAACAAAACATTTTTGCTCTGCAACCCATGGAGCACTCTGCTAACACTACCAACATTAACCTACCTACCAGTATTTATATATGTATATATTTATAAATTGGTATAAATACTACTAACCTTCTTATATATCACCATCCACTGTTCACTGTTAAGATTGTTACACACTTCAACTCTAGCCAGGCTTGCGTTCTATGCTTCTATTGTATTACTTTTGCATTTGTTGCATTTATCCCTTGTACGTTGCTGTACTGCTGCTGTAGCCATAATACTCCCGAGGGATTAATAAAGTTCTACCTATCGATCAATCTATTAATTTTAATTAAATAATCTAATTCCTCTAAACTAATCTTTGTCATCTAAAGTCATGTATAAAACCTGAAATGCTAAATTTTAATCCTTTAAGAAGTTGTCTTCTGGGGAAATGCAGACATTGCAGGGCAAAGGCAGTAGTATTATGATTATATAGATACATTTTTTAATTTGGACAAAGTTGGTTGGCAGGATAAAAAAGCTCAATCGGCCAGATAAGGGCCCCCAAGCCTTAATTTGCCCATGCCTTCCATAGAATATGTCTCAATCTAATGCCATCAATGAATTATGTCTACTATGAATGTCAGTCACACCCAAGTGATGGCATCAGATTAATACCATCCTTCTCCACAACAACCAGAAAAACCAACACGTACACTAACACTTAATACTTCTCAAGGGATCCTTGCTTGTGGTCTTGTTTCTTTATTTAAGTCTCTCGAAAGTGAGAAGGACAATTTCAAGTATGCAAACATTGAGGTGTTCATCCAAGGCAACTGAAGAGAATGCAAAGGGTGAATGTGATGAGGACTAATAAGAGCTGAGAACATTGATATTTTATTAATATTTAGTTATTATATTTATGAATATAATAACTGAAAATAACTTATTTCCAACAGCTTGTTTAATCTTAGGCAAAAAGAACCTACATTTAAACCTTATAGTGACATAAAATAACACATTTTTTGTGCTTTTGAACAAACAGCTTATATTAAAGTATGTTCTTAATAAACAAAGACTGGACTATGATCACTTTTCCTGTGGATGAATAGTTACAATATTGATCATTATTAGAAGTAAAACACTAATATTATTTGATTATTTGACATTGAAATTCTTTTTTACATTGGGTATTTATATTTTTTAATGTGATGTGGTTTTACAGGAAGTGGAATTCCACACCTCTTTTAAGTATCTACTCAGTTTTGCCCACAATGATCCTGTGACACATAAAGAGAGGAAGAGAGAGAGTGAGAGAGTGTGGATCACATGCCTGTAACACTGAATAACACCTTTGTTGTTGCCTCTTCACATCCTCTGGATTTGTCCGCCTCTCAGCCGCCTGCTCAGATTTGATTTCTGCCACTATTTTTCTTGTTATGTTTTCAAGTGCAGATATATTTTTTGCAGACACTGCACATCTTTTTACCACAAAGGAAGCAATGTGAGCATGAGGAGAAAAATATACAAATGTTATACACTACTATTGGGGACGATATTAGCATTATTATGTAGTATCTGCAAGAATGCTTGTCTTTTTCCTGCAATGCAAAATGATACCAAAATGCCTGGACCCAGGTCATCATATGACATGTGCCTTAAAATAGTTTAAGGGATAATCGGCTAAGCATGAAAGTCACTAGGTGGCAGCAAAGTAACTTACAGATGAACAATATTAAGCATGCAATTTCTCTGGGAATTATCCCAGGACACTATGGAAATCATATTTAATTCATCTTAATTGCTATTTTAATATTTAGGGGATTGTATGCAGATTGCAACTTATACAGTGATTTATGTAGTTGGATAAATATTACCAGATTACATGGAATTTTGGTAACATCAGAATCAGAAAGCATTTAATATCGACAAAGTAAATATTTGTAGATGATTATTTGGTTTGATCAATTATGTTAATCCTGTCATTTATGAAATAATGTTAAAAGACAGGTACATCTCAGGGGAGGCACTGGGACAGTGTTGCCATCGATTGTTTGATGCCATTTGGTAAGAATTGTAAGAAACCATCCTATTGGGGACCTCACCTAACCCAGATCAGGATATTTCTTATGATAAGAGTATTGTCATAAAGCAGTTGCCCTATAGAAAGAATTTTGGCACCTTTGACACATTTTGGATCTTTTTATTATCTGAATGCAATCACATTTTATTAGGCATTTACACATATTTATTCTTTTTTTCAGTATAACTGACAACAAAACAAGGATTTACTGTTTCACTAAAAACACAAGTAGTTAAGGGGACACATGTAAACACTTAGTAGATACTTTTATAACTGTATTCAGTTATTTTATTTTGTACTGTAGGGTGTACACTTCATGTGAGCTGTATAAATACTGCATCAGTGTCATTACCCCTTTCATTGTACCTTTCATCACCTTTGTTGACTGTTATTTAAAGGAGATAATTGACGCTGAACCCTGTTATAAAACTGTGTTTTTTCCTTTCTTAAATATAGGAACAGTAGACCATGTTCACATAAAATTATAACAAAAACGTACAAATATTCATTTTTGGGTCAGTGTGTGTCAGAATGAAAACATAATTAGGAATTAAGTTAAGTATAAGGTAAACAACACCATTTGAAATATATTTCACCTATTTTAATTTCAACCTGAAAAGTATTTGTTATCCACAAAATATATTCTATATTGTTGCTTTTTCTTTATTTTAATGTTGTTGTTCTGTGGTCTACTCCGACTTGTTATTGTGGAGGATGTGGTGCAACGGTTTCTCTACTTGTGGTGGAAGAAGGAGGACGGTTTAGTTGCAGCAGCCAAAAGCATGTTGGCTTGGTTCTTGTGAGTTATGTGGATCTAAAATAATGCAAGCGAAACATATGATTATCTGAAGAGGTATATAAAATAAAGATATGGAAAAAAATATCAAATTTTCTTAAATTTTTTTAAATACAGTCCTCTTCGTCGATAATTGTTAGAATTAGATATACTTACGGTGCAAGGAGGCTGCATCCATGGTTCACCGTCAATCTGCATAGGCAGCGCTTTGATTGTCCTGAACAGAAGGAGGAGTCAGAGAGTAAGAGCTTTAGTTACATAACCAGCAGACTCAGTGGTGAATAACGCAAGTACTGATGTCAGGCAACTCTTGTTGGTGCAAAAACACTGCACAGCTGCTAAAAGTAATTATATATTAGTCTATAATGTACAACTGATTTAAAGCAGGTGCAAATCTATAAATTATGGTTACTGCTTTATACCAGTTTTATTTCGTTCAAAAATCTGTGCAACCTAAAATCAAGGTCATTAATCTCATAAACTGTCTATCGTAGCCTACGATGACCCAATGAGGTGCACTTCCTGTTATGTTCGCTTACTGAATGGAGAGAGTGGGTGGACTATTGGACTATAGGACTGACTACCAACTACTGTCACATCACAAAGGCAACAATAGGACTTAAATATTGTAGTTTGTCAATATGTAAAGTCATTTTGTGTCTGAAAATGTTTCAGAGACAATATCAATATACATTTTCCATGTTAATTAACATAATCGTGGCTTGTGAACATTAAAATAATGTTAATGGGGAGCAATGGCCTACAATTAGGCTATAGTGATTTTTTGCTAAAGCGCTAGCAAACAAACCAGCGTTTAGCTAGGAAGACATTTTTAGTTTGACATGGCAACAAGTCTAAATGCAGCGTCAAGGGATGTGGAGCTAAAATTACCATGGGGCAATTTGCAGAGACAAATTCAAGTGCACCTGATAAAATGTTATTACCTTAAAATTCGAAAATTATATGTATATTTTTATTATAACCTGTTTGGGAACGTCAATTTTATGGTTCAACCCAAAACCAGAAATGTGAAAATATCTTTTCTCTTCAGAATAAAACAAAAATATGAGTCAACGCCCTGGTTTTAATGATCATTTTTAAAGACCGTCTCAAAGACCTGATGGTGATCTGAGAAGTCTGGGCCAATCTGTGTCCAGCACTCTTCATTCCAGTGTAGATTTGTCCCATCTCTATGGCTCCGCACAGGCCCACGACCTCCAGCCGCTTATCACTCATATCTGCAGTGCGATGATAAACATACAGAAAAGAGAGCAGCAATAGTTTAATTTTATCTGAAAACAGGCCAGTGACAACCTGAAGACCAAGCCAAAACACAGAAATCACAAAATTCTCACCTTGTGAGACTGATTTAAGAAGCTCAGGATCAGTAATAACTTCACTGTGTTCAACCTCAGGTGCACCATCAGGCTTCCTGGATTCCCCCCACAGGTTGGAGCCCCCATGCATGCTGGGAATGTTCAGAACAGCTATTCCTTCTAGGGACACAGGACTGAGGTCCAGAACCTTCCCGCAGCACTGATGGAAGAAGACAGAGGAGTTTTTACGATAAAAAGTTACCACAGATCAGTGACTCCCGACCTCTGTGTCATGGCACACTAGTGTTCCACAGGAGATCTTTAGTTTTCCATGAAAAATGATCCTATTTCAATGAACAGGGCAAAACAGAAATATTAAGCATTTTTCTGACATGGCTATGAAAAATATAGAAAGTTCATCATTTAAAGAGCGTTTGAAAGAGGTCTTTGCGTGTTTCTTCAATTTCTGCCAGCATAAGTGTATTGTCTTCAGCCAAACAGGAAGAGTTGTGTACTATGTGTAGTTAACAAATAAGCATTACCAGTGTCTGTGAAACATCATGACAGCTGCAGCAGAAACATTTACCTCAATAGAAAGACAGTCTTTCAGCCTCTTGCAGGAGGCAGAGATAGTTTCTGAAGTGGCAAACTCAAAATACCACAGTTTGTTCTTCATCCTTTAAATAGGGAGGAGATCAACAAGAAAATCTATGAAGTCAAGACTTTAATCACACTGACATTTATACGTAGAAAATAGTCAATGCTTCACCTGCTGTTGAATCTTTGAGGAAATTTCTCTCTCATGGAATGGAAACGATGAGCAATAGAGGCGTCCTGCTCACCCAAACAAAATGTTACTCATCGTATTGATCCATCACACATTAGTGAGAGACACGAGTACTTTTGAAAAGGCGGTGACTCACCACTCCAATGGAGAAGTAGTTATTAATGATCTGGTACGGTACGGGGTCTCCAATTTCCTTGGGGTCATCCGGTACCACTTGGATGCTCCAACGATCCAGTGGCATCACTGTGCTGCCTTCAATCTCCTTCAGGATTTCTCGCAGATCTGACCCCTCGTAGCCTTGAAAACAGATGAAACAGACCAATTTATGAGTAACTGTCGTTCAGTTCAGCACTACCACATGTGTTGTTTTACCTCCTCCCCAGCGAAGACAGCGTGCCATGTCATTCCCGGTCCCCAGAGGTAGGACGGCTACAGGAGGACGCACCGGAAGTTCAGCTTTGTCTGGAATACCAGGGACATGTATTAAGAGCCCGTCTGCTGAGCACATACCAAACAGTAAAACTCAAGTACCTATGGCATCCAACAGCCAGCCGACAGTGCCGTCTCCTCCACATACTAGGATTCTGTAGTTGTTAAGGTTGCGGAAAAATTGCAGCCTAAAGGACAAGGTTAGGTCAAGGTATAATCAAGGATAAGATCAGAGAAAGAATTAAATGGTTAAGAGTGTTCCGTACCCTGGAGCTGGTCCTCCGTTGGACAGGTTGTAGACTTGTCGAGGGTTCAACAGGACCTGGAATTTTCGCAGCACTCTGCGCCATCAAACACAGATAGTCATTCGATAAATTCGGCACACTGGTTAAATATATATTTGTAATTTGATCACTTTGTTCTGGCACTGAAGATTTCTCACTTTTCACCCTGTTTTCCTCCACTTTTTGGATTGACAAACACCAACAGAGGGTGGGCATCAGGAACTGGAGCACACTAAAAACAATATTTTTATGAATGAAAAAGTAAAAAATAAACATATAACAAATACAGTATTGACATTTTCATTAAAAAAACATATGTTATTGGATGTTCAGGTCTTTGACAGAGACTGACCTGCAGGATGTGGCCATCAGGGGTTACATTCAACAGAGATGTGTCCTCCTCCTGAAGGGAAAATAAAGTAAAATGAAAACCAGATGCCTACACCTATCCCTTATCTTTGTTTCTATTTTTTTTTTGTCAAGACCTTTGAGACAGCATATATGGCCCATGGGGGCAGTATATGATCTTTCAGTGGGCCACAGTCACAGGCTGGCTCAGAGAGAAGACAGTCTTCATGACGCTGGGTGACAAAGAAAAACACAGTGAATAAAAAAATACATATAGTTTTATGTATATTGTGTTGAGTTTATAGAATTTACAACACTCACCCACTCCTGACACCAAACACAACGTCTTCCCGCCAAAGTTTTGATCTTCTTGTGACAGACCTGGCATTTGGAACTGCTGCCATCAGCTCTGATCCAGTCATGAGCTTTGACCTAAGACACAGTTGCATGTATGAGTGATATTTTATCAGGCATTTTAATCATTATATTAATTATATAAGGCCCATCGGATCATATTAAATACTCATTACGAGTAGACTTGCCAGTGTATATGGTGATATATATATATGTATACAGTATATATATCACCACGAACTGATCAGAGCAGTGGAGACTGTGGACGAGAGGTGAAGATTGGAGTACAGGCAGGATGGAACAACTGGAGAAAGGTATCAAGAGTGGTTTGTGATTAAAGAGTGTCAGCTGAGGTGAAGGGAAAGGTTTACAGGACAGTTGTGAGACCAGCCATGATGGATGGATTAGACACACTAGCAATAGACGGACAGCAGGAGGGAGAGCTGGAGGTGGAGGAGTTAAAGATGCTGAGGTTCTCTTTAGGAGAGACAAGGATGGACAGGATCAGGAATGAGGGCATTAGAGGGACAACACAGACAGGAAGGATTGGAGAAATAGCTAGAGAAGACAGATTGCGATGGTTTGGACATGTTCAGAGGAGGGACAGTGGATACATTGGTAGAAGAATGATCCTAAGGATAGAGCTACCAGGTTTGAGACAAAGAGGAGATTGATGGATGTAGTGAGGAGGTATGGACGTAGTTGGAGACAGAGTAGAAGACTAAAGAGTGTGTGTTTTCTTACCCCAATGTCCTTCTTAGACTTGACAAACGTGCGGGCGCAGGGCTCTGGGTTCTTGTTGGCACAGTGACTGTGGACCGTGTACTTGCAACCTGTTGAAAAAGACAGTGTATCTTAAGACTATTTCATTTTCATCATACCTAGGTCAGGGTTGTCAAATTCAATTTCTCAGCGGGCCAGAATTGAAAATTGGCATGAAGTCACGGGGCCAAACTTCAATATATATTGTGAAATTAACTATAAACATGCATGTTTTCTCTTCCCTCCAGATATAAAATAGTGTTTTTTCAGCCAAGGCCTATTAGTATCAACACATGAGAAATTGAAAAATCCTGTGAAGCCCTAATTGACAAATCTGATTTGTAAATATGGGCAATTTAAAAAAAATTTGATTGATTGATGATTGATTGAAAAAAAAATTACACATTCTTTCACATTTATTTGTTTCCTATTCGGTCTATGTTTTGTCTTTTCAGATCATTTTCAATATAATTTTTCTGGTGGGCTAACTATAGTACACATTTGATCTTATCTGGTGGGCCAAAAATAATTACACTGCGGGCCAGATTTAGCCCACGGGCCAGAGTTTGACACCTGTGACCTAGGTCATTCTATATAACCCATATGTTGTAACAACCCCTACGTAGGGGCATTAGGAATCTTTTGTTCAACACATGGTTGCCCCCTGCTGTCAGCTATTGGTACCTACAGGTGCAGCAAAGTCCCTGTTTCCTGAGGCCGAGGAGCATGTTCTGACACAAACTGCAGTATGTTGGTTTGTTAAAGTTTTTCATCCTCCAAATATGCTGACCATCCTTCTCCGGAACCTGTAGGGGAAGATGGGAAAAATTTGGCTCAAAGCAAAAAAAAATCACATTGTGATTGTTATTGTACATTATTATAACATGATACACATCAGTTATTTACATTACTGATAAATGTGAGGAAATCTTCAGATTTTCTATACATATATATTTCCTATCAAATTTAAGTTCTCTCCAATCTCTCCAAGAGTTATTGAGGACCCTATCAGATGTTTAGATGGCGTTGGCGGTGCCTGCAGACAATTAACATTTCCTGCATCATTCATTTTCTGCCCTGACATTATCCATTAACGGCCCATTAATCTCTGTCCCGCAATTTGCTTGATTTAATCTAATTCTGTTTGATGTAATTTCCTTGAGACCTTCCCTGACTTTCCTGGCTCTCGTTTCCGTTGCTGACACTGTTGAAAAGATTAATTTTCCGACCGCCACCGAAAAAATCCTGATGAGTCCATAAGACAAGAGAGAAGTCAATAACACGTCATCTGGAGGTGTAAAATAGCATTACAGTGACATGATTGCAGAGTACATTATCACTGACTTATTGCCACAGTAGTTCACTTAAACCTGCATCATCAATAGCACATTGGTCACTCACCATGGTGGACAAAGAAGAGTATAATAATATATATAATAATTTTAAACTGTTTCTTGCTTCTTGTTTTTTGATAGATCAGTAAATCAACTAAATGTCTGCTTCCCAGGCTATCAGCTTCAAAGGACCAAAGACAGGTTCTCCTACTGTACCAAGAACACCAAGAAAAAATCCTATGTGTTTCTTTTGCACAATGGAAATAAAAGGAATCTGAATCTGAATCTGATTGATTGGTTGATTGATTGATTGATTGATTGATTGAGGGCCAACTGTAGGTGTAAAATGCACCATAGTGTATTCATATGTTGTTTATTCATATTGCAGTTACTAATTATTCATTTCATAAACATTGTTTATTGCTGCATAATAAAATATATACTTATCAGGTTGAGAACTGTTGTAAAAACATTGTAAAATTCTTTGTAGCTTCCCACAGCCATACAAAACAACTTGATGGGTCGCAATTGGACCTCGGGCCTTGAGTTTGACACATATGTGTTAAGAGTTTTTACCTTCAGTCCAAGCAGAACCAGGAGCGGTACATTGTTCATGCCTCCTTTCAGCCATTCTTCCAGCGTGACCGTCCCACTTGAGTCGACATCGATGGCCGTCATCATGTCTTTCAGCACCTGCACAAACATCATCTCTGACAATTCATCTTCTGTGACCACAAATAAGAACTTCTGAAATGTGGAGCCATTTTCTTACAGTTCTGAGCTCCGTCACATCCCAGCCCAGGTAGTCAGCTGCTCGCATCATTTGGTTGATGATTCGATCCACTTCCTACAGGACACAGTACAGTTAACACTAACACTGGACTTTGGTCTAAGTTTGTTAAATCCACCTTTGTTAAATGCTGTAAAAGTCAGGGACAGTTTTAAACACTAGTTGATATTGATGCAGCTCTTGTTTATTGAACTCCACATCTAGATGTGTATAAGAGACAGATACACATCAGTTATTTACGCCATTTTCTTACAGTTCTGAGCTCCGTCACATCCCAGCCCAGGTAGTCAGCTGCTCGCATCATTTGGTTGATGATTCGATCCACTTCCTACAGGACACAGTACAGTATAGTTAACACTCAGGCTGGACTTTGGTCTAAGTTTGTTAAATCCACCTTTGTTAAATGCTGTAAAAGTCAGGGACAGTTTTAAACACTAGTTGATATTGATGCAGCTCTTGTTTATTGAACTCTAATGAACTGTTACCAGGCGTTCATACGGCAGGTGCATCAAGGTTGTGGGTTCAAAAGCATGCAGTGTGTTATCTGTCGCTACCAGAGTCCGTCTGCCGCCCTATTTTATGGCTATGCAGATAGCGCAGAGCTAAATATTAATTTTAGATGCACTTTCATTTGGAGGTTTCCCATTGGTCGGTCGACCAAAATAACTGTAAATTTCACTTTAATATAGACATGGCTCTAAAACTATTTGTGCAAATAAAATTATAAATGAGGAAAATATGGCTGTTTAATTAACGTGTCTGCAACGAGCCATAAAAAGTTGGGACCATAGGTCAAAGATAGAAAAAACATCAAGGTTGTAAACACAGTGGTTGTCACTTATGTGTTTTTCTCTATCTTCTCAAGTGTCTTGTAATTGTTCCGTTCCTATTTTGCAAGTTAAAAGTCTTTTTTAACGTGTTTATTGATTGCATGTAGACAAAAATGCATCAAAATCAAAGTAAAGAGCTTAAATAGAATTTCTCACCACTTAAAAGCACCACTTTCATAAGCCCTACTACACGCAATAAACTGCTGAATCATCTGTGACTTACACTACTGTCCAGGATTCCGTTGACGTCTTTGTCGTAAAGTTTGAAAGTAACTGAAAAAAGTGAGAGAAATGTTTATGTGACTATTACTTCCCTTAACTTTTAAATCAATGCAAAAACTGCTGAATACCAACATTCAAGCTTCTCTCGCGGCTTCCCTTCCTCCAACACCAAGAAGTAACAGGACACATCATGTAGAAAGACCCCTCCTGGAATGAAAAATATTAAATATTACATCTGACTGCTTAGAGTTGTGGATTCAGAGGACAGGGTGAGATGGAAATTGTTGACTCCCCTGAACAAAGGGACAAGCCGAAAGGAGAAGAAGACAACTGCCTGCTGTTAAAACCAGATTTCTGGAGGCGTTTACATTTCCTAGGAAACGCCGGATAACTCACCTTCTTTGTAGGGCTGTTTTTTTGTTTCCCTCTCTGCATGTTGGAAATAGAGAAAGAGGCGTCGACAGAAATCAGCAGGAAAGTCGTCCACCTCCAGGTAAGTCTTCAGAAAGAGACTGAAACCCTTTTCATCGACACACTGAGAAAGAAACAGGTGGAGGTGAACAAACAAATGTGACAACAAATTTATGGCACAAAAAAATACTCAGGGTCAAGCAAATATTTTACAGTTTCACCCAAACAAATGACCAACCTCTCCTGCTGTGTGCTGGGCCAGACGACCACCTGGTTGAAACTGTTTCATAACATCTTTCACCTTCAAACTGCTGTCTGTGAATAAGGCAGAGAATAAAATATTCCTTATTTTCTTATAGCGCCATCCCTGTTGTAATTCCTGTGCCTAATTTATGCACAGAATAAAAAAAAAGGGAGAAGAATAAAAAAAAAGAAGATATCATATAGAATAGAATAGAATAGAATAGTCCTTTATTGTCATTGCACCTTGGGGGGTACAACGAAATTGGGGGGGGCTCCCCGAGCCACAAAGCACCATTTGGTACAGACACATAACATTGCAAAATAAAATAAAATAAGAACATGGGTAGTGATGAAAAATAAGACTCAAAAAAGGTTTAAATATATGTACAGTGGGCAGGTAAGGGTGGCATTTCAAACATTTTTAAAGCGTTTCAACATTTTAAAATATATACGTCCATCAATTCCCATTTTGAATGTTACATTTTGTTACAGTTTGTAGATATACTAACGAGTTCAACTCCAAGATGTTTAGAAAAACGTATTTATTAATTTATCTTCATCCTCTACTCCTTTGCTTGGTTTTAGAGGCTGCAGTCTCCACGACTGCCTCCCAAAGCACTACTACATATTAAGATAAAATTCACTTAAATACACTTCCATTACCGCTAGGCCACCACTGCCACCCCATTTGATAACATTTAGATAGATAGATAGATAGATAGATAGATAGATAGATAGATAGATAGATAGATAGATAGATAGATAGATAGATAGATAG
>JAFBJS010034651.1:97695-126416 GCA_016785265.1 Paraplagusia blochii
GTATTTATTAATTTATCTTCATCCTCTACTCCTTTGCTGGGTTTTAGAGGCTGCAGTCTCCACGACTGCCTCCCAAAGCACTACTACATATTAAGATAAAATTCACTTAAATACACTTCCATTACCGCTAGGCCACCACTGCCACCCCATTTGATAACATTTAGGTAGATAGATAGATAGATAGATAGATAGATAGATAGATAGATAGATAGATAGATAGATAGATAGATAGATAGATAGATAGATAGATAGATAGATAGATAGATAGAAATTACAGAATATGAGATTAAATATAAATACAGAATATGAATTTAATATGAGATTAAAGAGTTTAATTAAGCAACTAAACCCGTGGTGCCCAACCACTGGGCTGGGGACCAGTACTGGTCCGTGGGTGAATTGGTGCTGGGCCACAGAAAACTAATGTTTCCTTTTGGCCCCATCTGGCTATTACTTACACTTGATTCCTACCCATATCAGCAACAGAACATTAGAAGGACTAGGATTCCCTCATCAGTAATGCATAATACTATATTTGATTATGAAATACTGTATTTTCTCAGTGAAGACAACAACAATAAACTCAAAACGAGACAGAGTCATTGATACAAGATTCTAACTTTTTATACCGGTCTGGTTGGAGAAACCTATGGGCTGTGTGCACTTGCAAAACCCCTGTTGTGTTCATGCAGTTATTATAGGCAGGAAAATATTTCAGAACACTGGGAATTTAATTTTATAAAGGTAAATTTTTCTTTCAAAAATAAATGACAGGTCCATGAAAATAGTAGAAGACATTTAACCCGTCCGTGACGCAAAAAAGGTTGGGTAACACTGAACTAGACAATAAGATATTTTTATTCACCTCATCCAAGAGGCTTCTACAGTTCTGTCTCTGGGGAGTAACACAAGCTATATCCTTTGAGTGAGATAAGTTGGTGTTTCAGGTCTCTCCTGTAGGGCGAATCTGGGTACCCCTGAACCAGTTCTTGTCTCAGGGTGTTGTATGGCTTGAAATACATGCAGATCTGGTGCTGTATCAAAGACCTCTACATTGGGGGAGACAAAGCAGCCATGTCCCAACACAGGAGGGTCAACTTCTCAGGTCAGGATTCAGCCCTCTCATATGAGGATCAAGATGTTTAAATCTTGGACAAGGACTGCAGATGGTTTGAGAGAGGTGTACAAGAAGAATTTTTGGAATTTTTGGAAATTTTGGAAAAACCATCACACCATCACCAACATACAAGGACTTTTTGGGAACAAAAACCAAGAGTTGCCCCCTTCAGCAACCGGTTTTACAGATTAAAGCGACTTGTGATCAAAACCACTCTGACAATGACTGTAACAATCCATTTAACAACTGGCATCACGATTAACAGGTGAACCCAGGTATAACCAACAGGGGAAACCTGAAACAACCCTCTCTCCTCACCCACAGGATATAGCCTCCATTATTCCCCACTAACAGTTAGAACTGAAGAAGCTGCTTGGATGAGAGGTGAAACATTTTCCATAAAAAAAAACAAAAAAACAAAACTTAATGTCCAGTTGCATAACAAAACTCTTTATCCTTGACTATGATCATCGACAACATTTAATCTAAAGATATAAAAGAGTGAAGAATTGTCCTGAGTGTCACATCTCAACTTTGTTTCTCATGCCCCACATTTACTTTTGCATTAAGATTGAAAAGCATTAAAAAGTAGATGAATATGTGAATGAATGAATGAATGAATGAATGAATGAATGAATGAATGAACAAGAACATTAGGAACAAAAAGATAAACACTACTGTACAAGCAAAGCAGTGCTGCAGAGAGAGTGTGGTAAGTAAGTTCTTCCATTAGTCAACATGATGAAACACATTTAGCCTAAAAGCCTTCGGATTCATTTAATTTCTCTTAGCCCTCTAAGTGGAGCATTTTGTATTTTTAGAACCATAATTCTCTGTGCCTCGTCTCAAAGGTTCCATCAAATCCTGCATTGAATAAGCAGCGGCATACTTAGATTTTAGAGTGTATTTTGGTTTGTTGATTTCTTTCTCTGATGGTGCAGTGTGATTTGTGCGGCAGTTGTGGAGAGTGCTGTCCCTGAGATAGACTAATGGAGAAGAGGATGTTCAATATTTTGGTTATTTGGTTATTTGTGAATGAGATAAACTGTATTTGTTCAAACATTTTTATTTGTTCTATTTATATTTTACATATATAGGATATATATTCATATGTAGTGTATCTTCTTCTGTTAACTTCAACTACCTCCATGTCCTCCCTCGCTGCATCCATCAATCTCCTCTTTGTCTCCTAGCTGGTAGCTCCATCTCTAGGACCATTCTTCTACCAATGTATCCACTGTCCCTCCTCTGAACATGTCCAAACCATCTCAATATGGATTCCCTAGCTTTTTCTCCAAACCTTCCTGTCTGTGTTGCCCCTCTAATGACATTATTCCTCACCCTGTCCATCCTTGTCACTCCTAAGGAGAACCGCAGCATCTTTAACTCCTCCACCTCCAGCTCTGTCTCCTGTTCTCTACCTATTCCTGGTGTCTCTAATCCATCTGGTCTCACAACTGTCCTGTAAATGTATTCTTTCACCAAAACTGACAGTCTTCTATCACAGATTCCTCCTGACACTTTTCTCTAGTAGTTCCATCATGCCTTTATCTATTCTTCTCCTTTATTCTCCATATGCACTGCATACAATTGCATATTTTCCCCTTAATTTTCATGCAACAGCTTATTAATTATTATACTTCTGATCCAGGACTTATATGCACCTGATCATGGATTCAGTGTAAAAATGCTGGTCATATTGACAATAACTGGCTTGTTGTAGTGACAGGAAAGTTATTGAACTCACATTCCATGTACTGCTGCAGCTGGATGAAGTCCACGGGCGTGAGAGACCCCTCTGTGTCGTCAGGGGAGGCCATTCTGGGCAGCTTTGTGGAGAACAAAGGAGAAAGAATGCAAACAGGCTGAGTCCAGTTTTCACAGCAGTGCGTTGAAGGACGACCGCTGTTTTGATACTTGACAAAACTGTGTATTCATTCAGCTGCTGACTAGACTCTTTCAGTTTTAATGCTGGGCTGAAGTGCCACCTCCACCCAGTCAGTGCCTCAATCAGGATCAGCTGCTGCCATCGTGCAGGTTGATCGATGAGTAGTTTCAAATGCAATCAGTGAATGACGACGTCTGTACCGTCTCTGACTTTTTTTAACACCCAAAAACAGTACGTCATTGCAAAGGCATTGAAAATATTTTTGAAATATTTGTTTGCTGTTTATGCACAAGTCAGGTTTCTCCTTTCTATTTTATGTTTTGAAGAACTTATCCACAGTCACATTTAACCAAAGACCATCTGTGGTATCACAGTAAAGACAAAAACACAGTCATTAAACACTGAATCCCCAATGGCAGGGTGGATCACAACAAATATCCCAGACCTGTAGCTCATCGGTTCATTTGAGCGGAGGATGTTTTGACTCTGACTCATAATGAACTGGTTTTCCTCCATTCCATGAAATACACACAACTGTACAAAGTCTGACACTCCCATGTGCATGGACATTGATTCTTTCCAGAGTGTAATTACACAACAGTTGATGTGGTATCCCAATGAAAGAACATAAAGATGTCTATTCTTTTTAGCCCTAACCAAAGACATGCTCCTAAAAGAGGATTTCAAAATAAGATGAATTGTATCCTGTGTCAGTTTGACTTTGTGCAACTTGCAAAAACATCATGAACCTGAAAACTATAAATGTAAATATAAGTTATGTTTGATCAATATAACTATGTTAAATCATATCTAAAAATGTTTGATACATAAGTGAAACAGTCAGATAAGAAATATTTTTTGTTGTGTTGCAAAATATTAAACATATTTTAAAGGCTACACTGGAAATCTCATTAATCAAACACTGTGTGTGATTCTTCATTAAAAAAAAACTCTGCACTCACTGTAGTTCATTCATCCATATCATTATGATTTAACTAAAGTCCATACCATTATTTTTCAGCACTGGGTATAATCCCATCAATATTAATCAGCACCACACTGTCTGGAAACTAATTCCCAAATCATGACAGTGTAGATTAAAAGGCAGATCCATCAGAAAGGATTGTATCTGCAGACCACAGTGACTGACAATGACTCATGCAATGTCCTGTTTTGTGCTTTTTCAAAGTTGATCAGCTGTAGACGCACAAGAAGTGACATGGAAAATGAAAAAAACCCTCCTTCTTACCTGTTCCTGGTCTGCACTGTAAAAACCTGCAGGGTGCGTCCCTGATGATCAGCTGCACCACGACTGGTTGTGCTGACTGTCAACAGTCAAAGTGTGCCACAGTATTAGGGGATAGAAGGGATTAAAGAATGGGTGGAGGAAGAGGAGGAGGAGAAGGAGAAGGAGGAGGTGACACTCTCAGCTATAATGACAGAGTTTTTTTTTTTGTTGGGTGCTGTTGTTGTGAAGTATTTTCCTACCCTCTGTTTTAAAGGTGGTAGCATATTTTTATAGATGCTAAATATCGACAATATCCGTCTAACACTCTTTTAAAAAGGGGATAGGTAGATATTGTGGGTGTTTGGACTATATTAAAATGAGTATAAGCAGACCACTTCCACAGATTTTTTGTCACTTCACATCAGCAACCTGAGGCGACCTCTGATGGCGAGGTCTGGGGCTGCAGCACCCATTCTGTAAATCCGGCCCCGAAAACAATAACAGTGACACAGACGTTAAATTTACAGTTGTCGTCCAATAACTAATTAAGACCTATAAGCTTGGACTGGTATTATTGAATCATTGTGTAAAAGTTAAGTATTTATGTTTGTTAAAGTAACCAGGTGTACCACATTGTCATGAAAAGACTAATATGTCAAATATCGAAATAAAAATAAAATCTTTACACCAACTTTACATGAAAAGTTAATGTAGAATGCAAAATAAATTAAAAAAATGAAAAATAGTACTTATAGAACAATATAATATAATATAATAACAACAATAGAGCTAGAACAATAATTTCTAGCCCAGTCCGTGCAATTTATAATGCAGTGCGTAATTAATAACAGCAGATGGCGGTAAAGATATTGCGTCTCAGATGAATGTCACTATTGTTTTTGACAGAAGAGGAAGAAGACGACGTTGACGCAAGTGTTTACGTTTTTCTTCTTCCGCACTCTTGGAAGCGGAGTACCATTTACCAATCTGACGCTAAATTCTGTCTTTACAGGAAAATCCGCGGCCATGCTTCTTATAGTAAAATTAGGCAGCGCAGATACTAACGGGATTAATATATTTAGAACCGTTCGCCGCCGCCTTTAGACGTCGAACTGAAGCTTTTCCTCTCGCTATTCATCGCAGGCAAAGCTAACGCTAGCGGTGCTTAGCAGCGGCTGTGGACGTAAATTGACTAAGTGGTTGTTCGATTGAGTTCACTTAGAAATCGAACAAGGCAGTCATGGCCACTAGGCGTCTGACCGATGCCTTCTTGTTAATGCGGAACAATGCAATCCAAAACCGGCAAATTTTGGCTGAGCAAGTGAGTACAAACGACCCCCGTCTGAGTACACGTAGCAATGCTGCGGTGAGTGGTCTGCATCGTTTTGACATTTTACTGTGTGTTTGCATTTTAGCCAGTCACCCAGAGCTGTCAGCTGTGTGTCTCTCTCTGCTAGTGTCTTCATATGTTGTCTTCCACAGTCATTGTCATCATCATCACCACATTAGTCGTAGTATTAGTATTAATTCAAGTCTATAAAAATATATATTATCCACATCATTGTCAAGTAAACAATAGAATCTTTATAAAATATAATCAATGACATATGTGTGGTGTCAGGTTATTGATGTTATTGAGTATATAGATCAGGGCTGCCAAATAGGTAGGTAGATCACGATCTACCTATTAGAGCTCCAAAGGAGTGTTGGTAGATCCTGAGTAATAACGTAAAAAAAATAATAGTAATAAAAATTAAAGATGTAATTCTATTCCAATATGATAAAGTGAGAATAATATAGGTATTCAGTCAGACAGAATAACTTATGTTATCAATCGAGTTTTCAATCTCGGTAGAACTTCAGCCTGGTTAGTTGAAAGGTAGCTCACAAGACAAAAAAGTATAGGCACCCCTGATATAGATGCTGGCTACAATAAAAGTTAAATATGTAAAATACAGTTATAAAGTTGTCTGATTAACCTTAGGTCTATTGTGGTAGATAAACGATAACCTCAACGTTTTCCTGCTAAAATCCGAGTCTCTGTTCCTTAACGTTACATCGTGACATTGAGAGGCTGTGATGTCATAGTGTAGATTATAGAATAGATGTTGATGTTTTGCAACAGAAATGTTCGGACATCAATTCGAGACACAGTTGGCAGAGAACCTTTACAGAAAGATGACACATTGGGTTTATAGTTCAGTAATTCTTATGGATTTTATGGGTCAGACCAATGGGCCTTAAGAAGAACATGCAGAGAAAGTGATGCCACAAAGTGACAGGGAAAAACATAAACCTGTCTATCTACAAATTAATAATTTTGTATTTAGTTCTACAAAGTCAAGAAAAATGTGCTGAGGTGTTACCACAGAGGAAAATGTCATTGGACCAAGCAACTTGGGTTGTGAGATTCTTTAGGAAATCATTATTCCTTAACGCAGTCTGCTGTCCTATCAGCTTAAACTTTGTCTAATTTATAAGTTACCATCTCCTCTGAAAACAGACTGTGACCAGCGGTAGTGAATATGAATGGACATTAGAGATGGAAAATCAAATCTGTAGAAATCAATTCTTGTTACGTTAGACAATCTTAAGATTGATTACCGTACCTAAAATTATTTTTGCTGCTCTTTTACACTGTGTATATTATGAGACATGTCATTATGTTGCATCAACAGTTTTTCTATTTCACTTTTAACCGTCTATGCTTGTGCATATTGGATTTAAAGCTGAAAAATGAAATACAATTCAAAAAGACTTGAAATACATGATGCATCACAATGAAGAGTTCTCTAGGATTTTGTCATCCTGGCCCAACCTTTCACTAGAATGCAACTGGTTGGCTTCTTTTGTCATATGACTGCGTTAGAAACGAGAGATTTACAAGAGTCATAACTAGTGTAGGTGTTGGACTTACTCGGTGAAACCTTTTAAGAACAATCAGAGGTTCCACATCAAGAACCATAGAAGTAGCAGGTATTCAGGAAGCATAATGTTCCCAACCTCTGTGTCACTTTTCATTCTGTCTCAGTTATTGCTGCCTCAAGGCAGGACATTTGTCACAATCCTTTTTCCATTCTGCCACGGCTAATTGTGCACAGTGGTTCACTTTAGATGGACAGATGGTGTCTCTCAAGTCTCTCTTTATTGACCTCAGATCTTGCTTCAAGAACATTATGTAAGCACAGCTAGAGAAACTAGTGTTTATTCTATGATCCATTTTTATTTAGAGCTGAGGATGTTTTATTGTCTATGTTATTGAAATATATATATTCCTAGACCAACTAGAAAGTTTGTAGGCATAACATTGAATAACCAAAAAAACAGGTTTCAAACTCAGGCCCGGGGGCCATATCTGCCACGTATATAATCAAATGAGTACTATAGTTGGACCACCAGTATGTAGACCCTATGTACTGATCTGGAAAGACTACGAAGAGACAGAATAAGAAACACATACCACTGTTGTGGGAATTATTTCTGATTTTTTGATTACATTAAGCTTTGGCTGTTCCAGACTCAATGTTTCCATAAGAAAAAACACGATTTAATATCTGGAGGGAAGGGAAAACATGTTTACAGTATAATATATGTAAAGTTTGGTCCCTCATTTCATACCAGTTTTTAATTCTGGCCAATGGTAAATTTGAGTTTGACCCGTGAATTTAATATAAACAAGCCCAAAAAGTGGATGTTGTAGTGTGACCTGTACAGAGCCTTAGCTAATTGATGACATTTACAGAAAACAGAAACTTTTTTTGTTAGGACTGGATGCAAACACACTTTCTGTCTTTTCACTGCTGTTTTTTTCCCCCCTGGGTTCACTCTGTTACCTCTTCTTCTTCTCCTGTGTCTGTTGGATGGGACTGCTCTGCTCTCTGTCAATCACATTAGGAGCTTGATGAGGTACTGCTCTTTTATTTCCTGTGCAGCATTGCTAACGCTGGTGTTATTATTTTGGTTTATATAGTAGATAACTTTTTAATTATTTGTTCACGTGCTAAGCTGGCTGATGATCGAATGGCCCTGGTGTCGGGAATAAGTCTGGACCCTGAAGCCGCCATTGGAGTGACCAAGAAACTTCCCCCAAAATGGATCGATGGAGTAGATGAGGTGGAAATAAATTGAGATATTTTTTCTTTTTCTTTGAAAGTCTGATACCCATTTGTAACCATTTTGCTCAAAATCGCTTTTGTGTCCTTCAGATCCAATATGAAGTCACGAGGATTCGACAGAAGATGAAGGAACTGGCTTTACTTCACGACAAACACATGAATCGTCCAACGCTGGACGACAGCAGCGAAGAAGAGCACGCAATAGAAATCACTACACAAGAGATCACACAGGTGACTCACATTGCGTGGTAGAAATGTCACTGTTGCTTCATTTAAGAGATTTATTTACAAAGTGTAAAACAGTCGCACTCTAATCTGGTGAATGTCAAATTGGTTTAAAAGTTTTTCATGATCTCACTAACTTTTTGCAGCAAATAAAAAAATATATATCTATTGTTCCTGTAATTCTTAATTCTATGGTTATTTGAGTTTGAGACCCCTGATGTAAATAGTCATATGAATGTCATTGGCTGTCTGACTTTATTTCTGTCTGCGATATTTCTATATATTTCATGGAGATGAAAATCCATTTCCTTCTCCTCCTGTGTGTGTCCACTGCAGATGTTTCACCGTTGTCAGCGGGCTGTGACAGGTCTGCAGGCTCGCTGTGGCCACTGCACTGAGCAGGAGGAGCGACTGCTGAGAAACGTGGTGGCGTCTCTGGCACAGAGTCTGCAGGAACTCTCCATTAACTTTAGACACACACAGTCCAGCTATCTAAAACGTACGCATATCTCCTCCCAAGATACTTTCAGTTCTGCTCCTACAACAGCTGTCATTGTCTTTCGTCATTTAATGCTGTTGCTTTGTTAACCAGGTATGAAGAACCGTGAAGAGAGGTCAAAGCACTTTTTTGACTCGGGGCCTTTAATGGAGGAGGATGAAGATCTAGCACTATATGACAAAGTAGGCATACAAACTCATGATGGACCGATGGCATTATTCTTGGCTGAAGCCGAAAATGAGAAAAACAAAGGTCAAAGCTGAAACCCAGAAAACAAGCCATGTTTTCCTTCTTGTGTTTCAGGGATTTACAGACGACCAGCTGATGCTGGTAGAGCAGAACTCAGTCATGGTTGAAGAAAGAGAGCGAGAAATTCGACAAATAGTGCAGTCCATCTCAGACCTGAACGAGATTTTCCGGGACTTGGCTGGAATGGTTGTTGAACAGGTAAAAATTAGATTCCACGATTCACAATTTTTCAGTATATATTGCATATTGCATTGCAATTGCATTATTACACTTCTAATCTGTTGTCAATATTAGTAAGCCATTTTTGTGCGATATATTTTTTATCATTTTTGTGCTGTAATACAGTATATTCTGTCTGATGCTTTTGTGAAGAGTTTAAAACACCGAAAAGCAAAGTAGTATTAGTATTTGTTTGTTGTTTATCAACAGCTGCAGTTTATTTAAAATATTATACTCAATAAATATAGTTGAACTGAGTTTGATTATACTTTCCCTGGTTTGTTTTCTAGGGTACTGTACTTGACCGCATTGACTTCAACGTGGAGCAGGCCTGTGTTAAGACAGAAGATGGGTTAAAACAGTTACAGAAGGTAAATTCACGCACAACCTTACAGTAAACTATTAACGTCTCTGTGCAGGTTTTTAATGGAATATTTTATTTTGTACTGTATTGTATTGTATATGTATACATAGTCTGCAGACAAGACTCAGGTCAAGAAGGTCAAAAAACTATTGTAGAGTTGAAACTTTTTGGATTAAACTTCAAAAATATGATTTGTAACTCCATGTTTTCTTCTTGTGTGTGCAGGCGGAGCAGTATCAGAAGAAAAACAGAAAGATGTTGGTCATTTTAGTCCTCTTCGTCATAGTCATTGTTCTAATTCTTATTCTTTTCGGAACAAAGTTTTAGTCTTGCATTCCACTGTCTGTGTGTGTGTGCGTGCTTTCTGTGTGGCTGTATGTCGTGCCTCTGTGTGGACTTGGACTTGGTCTTGGTTTTACTGAAGAAACAAAGCTGACTGCCTTTCAAACCCACTACGACAGGGAGGGTCCCCCGTCTGCTGGACTGTGTGAAGAGATTGCTGCGATGAAGTTTCTGTGAGAGAAACAATCAGACGTCTGTCCGAGCTCATCTGAGACAAATGGCTCACATTTAAATCACTTTTAACACTTGGAGACAGAGGTTCATCAAACATGGTTGTGTCTTAAGAAATTGACTTTATGATGCTGACACTGTGTTGACATTTTCAGTGAGTTGATGAAAATGTTTTGTTTTTTTTTTTCTTTTCAACAGCAAAGCAGATTTTTCTGAGGGAGAATGTGAAAAAAAACTGTTAAATTCAATCCAGCAGAATATCATTTTTGACCTGATTTGGGCTGCTGGTATAGTTATGGCATATGACAAGTAGTCGTCTAAGTCAGTGTTCCCCAACCTTTTTTGCGCCACGGACCAGTTAAATGAAATATTTTCCTACCTATAAAATCTTCCTACCCAAATTAACTGTGCATAGGCACAACAAGGATTTCTCAAATGCACACAGCCTATAACTTTCTGCTACCAGACCGGTATAAAAAGTTGGTATCTTGTATCGATGACTATGCGTCATTTTGAGTTTATTGTTGTTGTCTTCAGTGAGAAAATATTTCCTAATCAAATATAGTTACATTATTGATGATGGAATCCTAGCCATTCTATTCAGTTCTTTTGTTGATATGGGTATGGATCAAGTGGAAGTAATAGCCTGATGGGGCCAAAAGGAAACATTATTTCGGCCCCACAACAATTCACCCATGGACCGGTACCGGTCCTCGGCCCAGTGGTTGAGGACCACTGGTCTAAGTTAATGACATTAGTAAGAAGTAAATGATAAGTTCACTATCTTATCATATTAATTGGATAATATCAACATTCAAGATTGTACTTTATGTGATCTCACTCACATGTTTTTATTTGAGGTTCAGTATTTTGACATTACTTTGTGTAATGGCATTACCAGACATGTTTTCAAAATGCAGTCAGCAAGTACCAAAAATTCTGTTTGGTTTGAGGACCATGTTCTTTCTTTGTGTATATGTTACACCTCACTTCACTAATCTCCCCCTGACAACCTGCTGGTCCCTGCTTCTCCTCAGTCACAAACATTCTGTCTCTCAACTCTGATGTCCCACCTTCGTCACACACTCACCGTACCAGGCTTTGACTGCTTGTTTTAAAACACTTATTTTTTTTGTTGTTGTTTTTGTTCATTTTGGTCCTTGTATTAAGTGCTACCTTTAAAAGAAAAATTGCAGTTTGCACAAATTGAAGCTTGGGTAGTGTTGTGGAGGTGTAACGGATGTAATACTACTGGTGCCGATGTATTGAGAAAAAAAAATGATTATTGATTTATTTATTTTTTAATAGCTTTGAGTAGCCCCGTGAGGTTTCCAGCCTCGCAAGTACATGAGTGTATCTGCAACCTGTACCCGCCTGTAATCGTCCACTCCAGTGAGAAAGCTGTGAACTAGTCCAACACAAGCAAACCTATGAAGACTGCATTACCAGGTTGTTTGTTTTTGTTTCTTTCTTTTTCATTCTGGACATGTCATATTTTAGAAAGTGTTGGAGTCTAATTCTTTTATAAAGACTGAGCTGGAATGATGAAGAAGAGCTTTATTTGATATACCTGTACACAGCTGCTCAAACAGCTGTTCCGTTGTCTCATTGATGTGAAGTCACATTTGTGTGTGTGTATGTGTGTGTGAAAATCGACTGTCTTAAAGGTACTTCACTGGAGTTTTGTTCCTGCAAACAAAACGGTTGAGGAGATTGCAGCTTTTTCAAAAATAAACAAGGAAAGTGGTTGATGTGTCTGTTGGGAATGCTGTGTTAAAGGAGCAGGAGCAGACCTGGCCAAACTAAGGCCCGGGGGCCAGATGCAGCCCGGATTTTAATCCGTCCTGCCAAACTTGTCCAAATCATACTTTCGATTTATTTTGTCGTTATCTCTTTTCCCTGCAAAACCAGCATTTCCCCAGTAGATAGTCTAAAAGAGGCTTAAAGCATTTCACCTTTATTCAATACTTAAGTATTGAATATCATTTATTTATTTAGTTCATGGAAAATACTCAAATTTTACTTTGTTTTTCTTCCTTTCCTAAGTCTCCAGGTTTTGGGAGGAAACTTAGAAAGGTACATTTATGATTCGGACAGAATTTTCTGCTGTCCAAAAACCCAGAATTCTTTTACCAGAAATGTCCCCATTTAAATGTTGAAATCCTGGAATGTAAGACATTTTGACTAATTCCAGAATTCTGAGAGATAGTCCTGAAAATCACTTACCTAAAATGTGATTCAAATAAATATGAAGTGTAGAAGAAGGAGGGCAAACTCATTGTAACATACACTGTATACAATGTAACAGGACTTCTGCCTTCAACCTATCACCATAGTGAACAGTGTCCAGGGAGAAGTGTGTGGGCACGGTGCCATACTTGGTGCACCTCAGTTGTGGATTCGAAAATAGAACCCTTAGACCCAAGTCAGGTTAGAACTGAAAAACCCAGACTTGGTCGTTGTCACTATTCTACATCTTGGGGCCGACACTCCAGAGGAGGCAGTATTGGGCCCAAAATCTGGACTGGACACCACCGCTAACCACAAAAAGAAGAGGGTGTTACGATTGGCGTTTTATTCATCTATCAAAATCCCAGAATGAGCTGCACCGAGGAGGAAGATGACCCGTTCCCTGTGGACGACGGACTGTTCGCTGACACTTTTTTTCAGGATATTGACTACACTCTGTGGGGTCAGCAGCTGAGGGTTAAACAACTGTTCGGGGCGAACCTCGGCGTGGCTTCGACGGTCTGGGATGCGGTAAGTCTGCAGATGAACACAGTTTAAGCAGTGGGACAGAGAATGAGTTTTTTTTTTACCTGTGTCAGGTGTAATAATGGCGCCTGTGTGTTGGGTTTGTTGACAGGCTGTTCTCCTGTGTCGCTACCTGGAGCAGCAGCGTGTGGAGCTGAGGGGGAAGCGTGTCATAGAGCTGGGAGCCGGGACGGGGCTGCTCGGCACTGTGGCGGCTCGTCTCGGTGAGGAAAAAGCCAAACACTGGTTGTATTGACTGAAATACTTTGTGTTTACGCGAGAATTTTTTTTCAGTCTTCTCCGCGTTGTCACGTAGGTGAAGAAGCACGTTGTTGCTACTTTACTCATTTTCAGGTTACTCTTTGCTGCCATCTTCTGGCCCATTGCAGACATAATGCTGCGGAAGTGTAAAAATTCAATAAAACATATTTTTCTAAAATATATACTGCTTTGTACATTACTGTGGTATGTTTTACTATACTGTATTATGCCACATTCAACTACATTCTTCATTATACTGTAACCTCATATACTGTAACATGTTTACTGTATGCTGCTAAACTACACATATTCCTAAATGCACTTTACTACACTTCTTTGAACAGTACAGACATACGAAACTATAAAACTATTTATTATATACTATTATATAATTATGTGTCATACATTTTGTACAGCACACCTGTCAGACTTAGGACCAGGGGCTAAATTTGACCAACAGCATATTTATATTTAGCCTAGTGCAAATATGTCTAGTGCACATGCCATATGTGCATAGGGTAGGCCCCCTGGTATAGCCATATAAACTGAGGAGTTTGGGGGTGTTGTTGTTTTTTTTATTATTATTTTTAGTATTACCGTATATTAATTTTGGGAGTATCCTGCAGGAAATTACGCCTCTGCATTTAACCCATCACCGTAGTGAGCAGTGCAGCAGTGTGTGGGGATGAAACCATGCTCAGGGCATCTCAGCAGTAACTTGGCAGTGGGGGGATTCGAACCGGGGTCTTTTCGGACCCAGGTCTGCTTCCTTAACCACTAGTCCGGCAACTGCCGATGTTGTTATGCTGTGAAAAACAATTTCATTAAAATAAACTGGCTACAAATCACGTGGCATCATGAGAAACAAAAATATTACTGATGTGTGTTTTATTATGAATTCAATTTTTCTAGTTTTTGTATTATATTGTGCTTTATTGTTGTTCCTAGAGAAAAGGAAAAACAACAACTGCCATCAATTTTTCAACAAATATCCAGTTTGGCCATTTAAAAAATTTGATTTTCACAACACTGATTTACTGTATAAACTGTAAGATTATGACAAAGGCTTTATTGGCCTGTCAGATGTCAGATATTAGCTCTGTCCGTGAACTAATTTCCAACAATTGTCTCCATCCTTTCTGCAGGTGCGACAGTTGTTCTCACCGACCTTCCTGTGGCCGTACCACAGCTACAGGCCAACGTTTCAGACAACATGCCAGCCGGTGGTTGGTCTTCCACTCCTCCCAGTGTTCTCCCTCTGACCTGGGGTGAGGATCACAACAACTTCACATCTGACTGGGACCTGGTGTTGGGCGCAGATATAATTTACCTCAAGGACACGTTTCCGCTGCTAATAGAGACGCTCAAGTATTTGTGCAAGAACGGCGCTGTCGTTTACCTGTCGTCAAAGATGCGCAAAGAACACGGGTGTCCGCAATTCTTTGAGGAATTTTTACCAAGAAGATTTAATGTGGAACTTCTGGACCGTGACGAAAAACAAAACATCAACATATACAGGGCGTTGCTAAAAAATGATGAGTGAAAATTGGACCGTCCATCCTCAGAACTGGGATCATCACTCTGGTTTTACTCGTGTTATTTTAACACAAAAAATTGTTTTTTTTGCACAGTTGTCAATTCCAAAAAAATTAATTATGGCTGGAAAAACATGGTAATCACGATAAAATTAATGCTCTATGTCTTGTCAAAAAGTGAAGAATTTCCATCGGAAATATGGCACACTGGACAAAATTGCACCACTTGTGCAAAACTTGAATGATAAAAAACCTCCAATCACTAGATGGCAGCAATTCATACAATGACTTGTACAGATAGAAATAAACATGTTACAAAGTTCTAAAAATAGAGAGAACCACTGTTCTAATTGTGTGTTTTCAGTCAGATTTATGGACTTTATTGTCATTATATGAATACAAACGAAATTGAACAATTGAATTGTTTTATGGTACTCTAAAAGTGAACTTACGTTGACTAAAGGATGTACGTGACCATCAACTCATGAAAAAGGGCTTTGTTCAAACTGAAAAAAATGTGTATATTTTCATTTATCATTAACAGAATATAAATTTATGAGGTTATAAGTTTGAGTGTTGTGTTTTTATCTGGTCTGACAAGCAAAACAAATGTCCTTAAATAAAAGGTAAATATGTTCCATTCCCCCTTGGAAACTCGACGTTATTTTAAATGTTATTTGAGTTCGTGTCAGTTTTTATATTCATCCTCTATTAATCTATTAGGATCAAATCAAATGGCTCTGGTTTGAGAATCTGCAAAGTAGTCGAACCATTCATTTAATCATTCATTCATCTTTTAGTGCAGCGGTCTCCATGACCACCATGCAATTCACACTGTGCCATGCTGTGAGCCTCCCTGTGGGTGGTGAGCCCACTGGAAGTTATGTGGGTCGAGATAGTACTATGATTAAAGGACCTTAGTGGCAACCTGTCTGGTAGATTAGTACCTATGACCTTCTGGACTCAACCACTGCTGCCCTATTAGGACCATGTTTATTTCATTATTTTATGTGTATGTCTTCTCATTTATTTCTCTGAGCGAGATAGGCAAGTTAACCATGAATAGTTTACATGTACTGACAAAAATAGCTGTGATAATAACATGTATTTATTATAATAATGTGTCGCTTTGGCCTAGAGTCAATGTTAGTGTCATTGATGAAGTCCCAGTTAGGGCGTTTGGCTCCCTCCAGTGGACTCACCACCAGGAGGAAGGTTCATGAGCGTGATTGGATTGATGATAACACAGTAACTTCACAAAACTAACTACGGTAAGTCACATGTACAGTACAGGTGTGCAAAAAATCGATTACCGTTTAAAATCCTTCTTAGCATTGCTGATTTATAATCGATTCATACAATATCATAAAATCGATGTATATCGATAAATATAAAATTATGTTTCCTATGTTTTTAACAGTTGTTCTTGAAACAAATTAGCAGTTGTAAAAGATGTTATGTTTAGGGTTTAATGGCGATATCTAGTGGTAGAATTATGAAACTTTCAACACTGGCTAGTCCAAGTCCCTAACGTTGAACTGCTCAGGCAGACATATTACATTAGAGCAGTGGTCCGTGGACCAGTACCAGTCCTCGGGTGAATTGGGACTGGGCCGCAGTAATAATGTTTTTTCTTGGCCCAAGCTGTTCATTACTTGCACTTGATCCATACCCATATCAACATATGAACTTAACAATAAAATGGCTAGGATTAGATCATCAATAATGCAACTATATTTGATTATGAAATATTTTCTCAAAACACAAAACAATAAACCCAAAATGACGCAGAGTCATTGATACGAGATTCTAACTTTTATACCGGTCTGGTAGCAAAAAATTATAGGCTAGGTGCACTTGAGAAATCCTTGTTGTGCCCGTGCACAGTTAATGCGGGTAGGAAGATTTTATAGTTAGGAAAATAGGTAGGAAAGTCTGTTGTTTTTTTTAGAAGAACCAGTTTTACTTTTGTTTTAACAGTTAAGCTGTACAATCAAATGTAATAAACAACTCCTACTCAATGTTATAATAAAACATCAATAAATTTTATTTTGGATTTTATATCAAATCTAGAGCCCTTGGTTGATATAAATTTTAATATCAAACTTGCACACCTAGTATACACAGATGATGACAATGAGGCTGATGTTGTGTATTTGGGATTGTTGTGTACCGTAACACTCCACTCCTTTTCCAACTCTGTTGTCATTAACAGGTTCAGTTCTGTCTGTGCATCCTTCTTCCTCTCCCTGCTGTTCTCGCTGATGCACTGAGTTTCTGTTCAGAGGAGTAAAGCCCGTTTGTTACGCTGCAGAGTTTGAAAGAAAAGGGGAAAAAACCCTGCTGCTGCCACACTTTGTCTGCTACAGTTCAGCAGACAATACATCAGATCCCTATCTGCACACAGTCAGCCAGTCCTCAGGACGATGAGGACAGCCTGGTTCGGGAAAACAGTAAAAAAGTTTGAATGGACCTGGTTTGGGAGTCAACTTAAATTTACGAATATATATATATTATTCTAGTTTATGATGTATATTAATGTTTTGTTTTGAATACACAAGCCATACTTGTGTTAGGGAGACAAGAAACTGATTTATGAAAAATGCAACTTAAAAAACAGGTGCAAATCATTGATTTCTTCCTCTTTTTTTTATTTTTTATAAATTGGAAATTGAACTGAGAAGTGATTGGTTGACTCAAATTTCATCCTGTACCAAATGTGCAATGAGTTGCTCTATCCTACTGGTCAGAGCATCTGAGTGGGAGGGGGTGAAAACCATCAGTTTCAGAATCTTTGTCCCATTTGACTTCACTTCTGCCCATCACACATTCCCAACACTACGGACTCAGACCGGAGAGAGAGACAGCAGAAGGTTTGTTGATACTTCTGAACCTATTTTTATATATTGTATATGTGTATGTATTTTTTTCAGTTAAACTATATATTCATATGTCTTCAGATAAATTATTAACAACAACTTTCAACATTTCAGTTGCAGATTTTACCATCAGTTGAATGATGGAGTTCAGGTGGGACCATCAGGGACCACATTATCCCAGATATAGTTCAATACCTGAGAGAACTTCCACATATGAGTGAGTTTCTGAAAATGTGTGCATTTAGTTGTAAAGTCTCTACGCATAAAACATCTTGAACATGTTGACATTTGTGCTGCTTTATAAAATTAAGTGCATTATCTTAAATTGAAAATGAATAATTGAAAAAAAAAAACAACGTTGTGCCAACATTTGATGTATTTCAATTAATGCACATATTTTCCCACAGTTACCGTACAAGGCGTCAAGGATCCCATTGTCCGTTTTACTATGGTGAACAGCAGGATTCAGGCACTGAATGTAGTTACTGGACTGTACCAGGCTCAAGAAGAGGACGGGCTCTACAAGACTCTGCAAACCAGATATTTGCTCCATCCAACATCCCTTACTTTCTGGACTCTCAAACTCCACAGCAGCGAGCTGTAGAATATCTACAACACGAGGCGAGGGTCAGAGAGAGGGCTGCCGCTCAACAAGCAGCAAGGCAGTATGATGGTGCATTTCTGGGAGGAGGATGGCAGAGGAGCAACAGAGAGATGTCTGGTATCGGCAGGAACGGCAGCTACAGAGAGTTGAAGGCCTGGGCCACTCAGCGTAGTCTTACACTTCCAAGGAGAAAAAACATAGAGGAAGAACCTAGAGGCAGTCTATGGATGAGCAATAAGACACCAGAGAGAGACAGCAGGACATGGACAAATTTTCAGGTCAATCATCAGTCACTGGATCGCCTCAAACACTCTGCAAAAATCAGAGAATCAAATCTTTGGGACGGAGGGTACGGACAACAAACTCTCACCTCTCGTTCTCTCCGTGACTTTTGCCCTCCAGTGGACACTAACGAAATGACACATTTTCAGAAAATGATGTTCAGTCAACCTCCTGGCTATATTGCCCCTCCCCCTTATGACAGCCCCCATACAACCACACCTGCGATACCGCAGGGGGGCAGTGGCTGTGAGACGGAAAGGCATGAGGCGTATGTGGAAGTTGAAGGTAGAAGACGGGCAGAGAACAAAGACCACACAAGACCAATTGCTAAGAAAATTTGCAATACCACAGGTACAACACCAGGGAATGACTATTTCGTCAATAGTCTGAATCTGGAAGCAGATAAACCAATGACAGCAAAGGTCATTGAAGGTAAAAGGTTTAGAATAAGAAAAAAGACAGGAGGACTCACCATATTCTGTCTGGTTTCCAGAATAGCCGACGCCACAGAACTTCCTCCTTCGCCCCTTTATAGCTCACGTCTAGATGTTCAAGATGCAAACTTAGTAAAGGACACGAGTGATTTTTCTCAGACACAAACATTTGCCGATGAAGTTGACTTTAAGGTCACGTCTGTCGTTGAACCACAGACTCCTAGCTCTAGAAATGATACAACGGAAGAGAAAAACTCTGGTGACTGTCAGATAGAAACGTCAGAATCCCCTGGATTTGGATCAGAAGAAAATTCAGAGAATGGATCAAATTCTACACTTGGGAGGCGTGGAACATTCGTAGAACACATGTCTCTTAAATATCCTTTGTGGAAGACACCAAGTTTGACAAGAACAGCTGCAACTGAAAGAGAAAACCCAAACATGAACCGAGTGGAATCACACGAAAATAATGTCCATCAATGTGATAATGACATCAAGGACGTGGACATTGGAGAAGACAGCCTCCTTGTCCCTGATGCATGTGTTGTTAAGATGGAACTCGTCCCATCACCAAAGAAAGACCATGTTTGTTATTTAAGCTCCAACACTGAAGAAAATACCAGTTCTTCAATTCAGGAAGTCAATTCAGAAGCACAGTTTATCTTTCCTCAGAAAAAAGACACATTTGTAAATGAGTTTGTCTTGGGATTAGAAGAAAAGACATTGTTTACTCCTTCTTTTACCGTCTTTAAGAAGGAAACATTGGAGGAGCGTGCTGAGAGAATCCTGGGTATCTCTGTGGAGAGCTTCATCACAGAGAAACACCAAGATGTTGCACCTGACTTGTGTTCCAAGCCTATAGATGATGTAAATAAACCTTCTCTAGAAGAAGCAAAAGGACAGATTTCAGACAACAGTGATGAATCTTTGGAATCATGTCAAACTGAAGAACCGGCCGAGGGGCAAGATTCTGAAAAGCAGGAAGAAAATGAAGTTGACTCTGAGTATCTGGAAAATTCCTCTCAAGTGGTTGCTTCGTTGGAAGAGAACATTGAAAACTCTGGAAGTTTAAAGGAAAAGGACATTAATATGTTGGAACTGGACAAGGACAAAGGTCTAAATGAGCAAAATCTGGATGAAAACCCTGTGGCAACTAACTCTTCACCCAAACAATTACCCCAGTTTTCCAGCCCTTGTCAAAGTGTCTCCTCTTCTGAACTAAACTCAAATGTTGCTCCACCAACCACAGATGAAGATCCCAGTCCAGAATTCGCTTCATTAGTTACATCTGAGAATTGTCCTGACTCACCATCACCTCACCACCCTGGACATAAGAAATCCTCCCCCATCTCTTCTCCACTTCATTTGGACTCAACGCCTGAGTCTGAACAACCACCGTCCAATGATGAGGTTGAAGAACACAGTGAAATAATGATCTCTGATGCATTCAAGGACCTTAAAGACCAGGATGCAGTCTCTAAAGCTTTAGGAGAAGAAAGTGACGTAACATGTGAGGGACAAACTGAGGACAACGATGTTCCGGAAAAACAGCATCACAGTCGTCAAACAGAAGAAGCTGAAACAGCTGAAGAAGACAAAGTTGATACAGGTCCACTGGGACCAGGAGAGACTACAGCTAAAAACAACATTCCAGGAGGACCAACTCCAGAGATGGTTAATGTTTGCCTGCAACATTCAATGGATGACAACAATGGTTTAGTTTCTTGCGAAAAGGAGACTTTTGCAACTGGAGAAATGGCAGAAAGAGACAGTGAAGGAAGTGAAGGAACAAGCGACTCGTGTCAGACACCTGACGTGTCCAGGGCGAAAAATGATCAACAAGAAGACATTGTGTCACGTAAAACAATCAGTTCCCACAACGAGACTCTACATTTGGATTCTGATGGGAATCTGTCCACATCCCAGAGTTATTCTTTAGACAGTCGTGGTCAAGTCCAAGCTGAAGAATTTGAAATATTGCAGATCTTAAACTCCGATGATGAAATCTCAGACCCAGACTTTGAGACGTCATCATCAGGAGTCTCCTCGGAGCCTTCCTCGTCATCACAAGAATCCAAGAAAGACTCAGAATTAATCACAATAAACGATTGCCAGGAAATGGATTGTCCTTCCAACATGTCCACGTACTCACATGACACAAGTGGTGACCTCTCCTTGGACCTGCCCAACAGGGGGCACCAGTATCCCAAGTCCTTGTGGGATGCAGTGAATCGCATCAGAAAACACACAGCACCGGACTCTGAGACTGAAGAAGAGGAAGTTGGAGAACCGTGGGATCCAGAGGTCTCTGAGGAAGATCTGTGCAGCCCCGATTCCATGTTAACGTTTAATCTTGAGACACTGGTCTCCATCAACACAGGGGTGGACCAGATGTTGACAGGACCATGTGACTTTGGTCAGAGTGGGTGTGCAGAGGACGACACTCTGTCCTGCTGCAGCTTCAGCAGCCAAAGCTCTGGAGAAACTGTCATTGGAGAGGAAGAGGAGGTTGAGAGAAGACCACATAACCAAGGTTCTTCAACAGCAGAAGAAGAACAAGGCTGCAGAGAAGTAAGCGATGAGAGAGAGTGAGTCAAACAAGGGTGACATGGGGGTGAACGGAACACACTTTTCATCATGAATTAGAATGTTAGATTATATTGAAAGGACACAGCAGTGGGGCATACTGGGATTTTCTCAAAAATTATACAAAAAAAAAAAGATCTAATTAATCCCTACAGTTGAAACAGGTTAAATAGCGGTTAACACTCCTGTCTCTGTCTAGAACCATATAGTGTGCATCAGCATTTGCAGTTAACTCAAGAATTTCCCAAATGTGTATGCTGAATACAGTTAATTTTATTTTATTAAGTGTGGTCCAGGTGTAGTGACATTTAATAGTCACCATTTTTCCCAAATTTATGATAATCCAGCTCAGTGGTTCTCTCTCATTTTGTTCAGCAGTGTGTACCTTTCAAAATAAGATATTTAAAAAAAAAATAAAACACACGATCAACAGCAGATTCGCATTATTTAGCTGATTGACCATAATGCTTTTCGTGACCCATTCAGAACGCGTCTGTGACCCCCTTCTGGGTCGGGACCTACCACTTGAGAAACACTGGCCTAGCTTATCTAGACCTTTTAAGAGACATTATACTGTAGGTCGGAGGTGGCCAAATTATTTACTAATGGGCTACATTGGGTCCTAACATTTGACATAGGGACCGCGTCAGGATTAGAGAAATAAAGATTTGATTTGAACGACAATAAATGATGTGTAAAAGTCATGAATAAAGGTAAACATGCCATCTTACTTTGAATCTATTCTGTGTTTAGCCTATTGGTGAAATGTTGGCATTACAAGCAAAAGACAATAGGATAATGATGATATATATTGATAGTATAAATTATTTTGGTAGGCCAGATTAAAGAGCCAAATGGACCACATCTGGCCCCCAGACCTTAGTTTGCCCAGGTCTGCTTTTGTTTACATTTTATTCTATATTCTATTATAACACACTAATATACATTCATAAATACCATTATAGTATTAAATAAATGACTGCCATGACTAATGATTGTATCCTGAGTAAGACATTTTATTATTACTATGATTAGGATTATTATTGTTATTATGATGTTAATGAATGTCTGTTACTCATTGGCGCTGAGAGGGAACACAGTAAGACCAGTAATCACATGGTTTTGATCAGTTATGAATATTGTGGATTTTAATATGTATAAGTTGATAACATAAGTTAATGAGTTTAACAATAAAATTGCATTTAGTTCAGATGGGAGGAGAATAGTTTCTGTTTATTAACAGTGAATAAGGTTTGTTTTTCTCTATATTTAGTTCATTTTTTTGTCAATAATTTTGCTGATTTGACCGTAATGACAGCTGTGATTAACAGTTTTAATGTTGGCAAACAGACTGTACAGCTCAAACTCAAACCAATAAAAATTGAACTGTTTAGTTTTATCACAGGTGTAGTTTATGAAACAGTGTGACTTCAGGTAAAAATGCAGGTTAACAGGCTTAAAATGGGATTAAATGAGTGATGAAGTGCAGTTATATGGTTACCCATATAAAACACAAAATACAAGCAGTTGCAGAAAAGATACAAAACTTTATTTATAAAAACGAGGAAATTTTTTAAGAGAATTTTCATGTGACAGCAAATTCATGTCCATGTGTTCAATGACCACAACTGATGACAACCTTCCGATCAGGCGGTTTAGCATAAGGACTACCTCTGTTTCTGTCAGAAAAACACACATCTGGAATTAAAAGTTTGGGGTTTTTTTACAGTTGCTGGATATGGGTTATTCCAAATTTCTGCCCCTCCACAAAGCATAATGCAAAGTACAGGGTCACTGATTAATAATTCTATTCTATAACGACCAGAAGTCCTTAAAATGGTTCAACTCATAAACACAGAATTATGTTTTGACAAACGACATTAGTTTTATCACTCTCTGAGGCCCTCATTCAGCATTACTATAAACTGAACCACTGAACAGTGAAATTCAACCAGATCTTCATACATGGAAAGGTAACTTTGGATGTACACAGTACAAAGACAGTCACTTTTGAAATAATTCAACTTTTGCAGATTCACAGTTTGGAATATCAGGAGAGCGAAGATAAGTGTGAGAGGATAATAACTTAAAGGAAGAACATGTGACTGGGCGGGGGTCGGGGGGGTGACTTTAAGAGAGAAGCCATATTATTTTACAGATCTAAGTAATTTGTTTGTGTCCCATACAACCGCCAGTGATAAAGGCTACCATTACAGCACAGACTGTCTGCATTTCAGCTAAGATCTTAGGGCAGTTGTGGCAAAGTCAGGTCAAAGCTCATCACGAGGCATTTTCAAGGCGTGGTCACAGAGGTCTGCAAGAACAAAACACAAGAATCAGCACAGGAGGCTTTCAACAGTGTTGGAAAACAATTAATAACCAAACTTTTTTTTTTTTCATTTTTAAAAGCAAATTAATGAATTTAAATGGATTGTGTTTATAATCTTCTCCCCGAGCCCAAACTGCTCTATTTGTTACAGAGTAGACGAGTACAGGAAATCATTTTGTTGTCTCGTATCTTTGATTTGGCCACAGTTTTACGCCGGATGCCCTTCCTGATGCAACCCTCGCCATTTATCCGGGGTTTGGGACCGGCACCAAAAACAAACAAACAAAAAAAACACTAGTTTGTGCTCCCTAGTGGCTGGTTTAATGCTGAGATTTTCTTTAGGGGTGACTAGGATGGACAGGATCAGGATTGAGGTCATTAGAGGGACAATCCAAACAGGAAGCTTTGGAGAAAAAGCTAGAGAAGCCAGATTGAGATGGTTTGGACATGTTCAGAGGAGGGACTGAGGTTATATTGGGAGAAGAATGATCCTAGAGATGGAGCTACCAGGTAGAAGACAAAGAGGAAGATTTATGGATGCACTGAGGGAGGACATGGAGGTAGTTTGAGTTAGAGTTGAGGATACAGAGGACAGGGTGAGATGGAAATTGTTGACGCGCTGTGGCAACCCCTGGAAAAAAAAAGGGACAAGCCGAGAGGAGAAGAGGAGTAGACGAGTACAGGTGTCCAAAGATACAAGATCTAAAAATGTAAGAAAAACAAGAAAAACCTTGAACCGTACCTGTCCTTTTGCTGCAGAGTTTGTCTTTTACATTATCCGTTTCATGAGCAAAGAACTCAATGATTTCATCCTCGTGATGCTCAACAATTGTTTCACACTATAAAAAATTGGAGAAAGTTAAAACCAAGAAACCATAGGCTACGTCAGAAAAATACATAATATGTGAATAAAAAAATAAAAATATATAAGAAGATGTAAACACTCACGGCGAATTTTAGGCTAGATGTGACTCTTGTATCCAGACTGGCCTCTGACAGGTCCATGGCCTCACCGTTCCGGGACTTGATCCTAATGTAGGTCTTTCTGTTTGTTGAGGGATCAGTCTGCTCTCCATAGTCCTCCATCCTCTCACAGATGATCTCCATCAGCTCAAGGAGGTTTCCCTCAGAGCGGGCCAGAGGAACCTGTCGTGTTGCAACTGATTACAAACTACTTAAAAATTTATATTTTAAAACATCTTCAATCTAATGACTTGTGTTTGTACATTAGTCTTAAATTTAAATGACATAAATGCTAAAATCCGTAACGTATTACTCAATTGTGGTGTCTATTTTTAGATAAAAACATTTCTTAGTCTTCAGTCTTGCACACTAACACTTACCTCTCTGATGGACTGACTGCCATCCGGGTTAATCCTGAATGATCCAGTTTGGATCATTTTCTTGGGGTCGACCTGGGAAATAGCCCACTCCATCTCATCTACCAGAGCCCTGCAGGCTGAAAAGGTGGAGGTGGTGGAGGAGGAGGAGAGAGAGAAGGGAGAGAGAACCGAGATCAGGACGTCGATGAATGAACGGTAACTTCACCTGAAGAAGACATCCGGAACCTACCTCCACATCTCATGTCCTGTCCCGGTCTGGCTGCCTGATTCAAGCCCGAGAGGGAACACAGAAAAACGGACAACAAGAACACGGTGGCTTCCCACATTTTGTACCTATTCACAGAGACGTTTGCATCATTTACTAACGAGCGGAGACATCAGCCAGTGTCAAACAGCGCTTCACTCACAGCTTTACCGTTGTCCTCTTTTTATTCCGCTTGTCAACACTGAAAAATTGAAGACACCTTTTCATCACACTTACCTCTTCCTAGCGGTGATTCTAGAAACCTCCTTCAAACTTTTACAACACGTTACATTGCCGAATATGGTGACGTAGACAATATAGTCTCTGAACTGGCCAACGTTTTACAGTAATTGGCACCCCCTAGAGGCTGGGAGGATCAAAGGCGAATTTCAAGTCGGTTAATTCAATTTATTGTGAACTCTTTTTACTCGAAACAGTAAATTACACGAGTTAGAGTTAGTTAGTGTAATTTATATAACAGTAGTAGTATAACCCCAACAATGAATACCGAAGGCGACGTGGTTTGCAAACAATGTGAAAAAACATATCCAAACAAAAATACATGACTAAAACGCATTATGTAGCTTTTTAGCCTTGAACTCAATTAACTCAATACAATTAACTATTCTCATTAATATGTTTTATCTATGTTTTATGTGTCCATTTTAGTTCACATGACATTTGTTTGTATTACATAGTACAAATGTGGAAAGGTATTTTGAGGGCACCCTTTGGGTCTTCAGAGTAAAGTTACCTGTTAAAGTTACCTGTAAGCTAAATTCACACAATCTTAAACTATAAAATTGCAAGCAACTATAAAATTGCTTTGGATCAAGCCAGTGAAGATATCGGTAAATCTCTTTGTTTAGTAGTTAAACTTCTTTTGGTACAATAAATTAAATTAAATTTTTGATTGGTACAATAAAGGACTATTCTATAATATTCTATTCTTTTGAGTTTAAATGTTTGACACATACAGAAGTGCATTTTTTCTGACAATGTAGCAGTTTTTTTTTTTCTCGTTTATATATAGTGTTATCTTAACATGAAAGGTCAAAAGGGTTTTGTGGCTGCTGGTATATTCTTTAAATTCTGGTTAAAGAGTCATCTCCACAAATCCTCTAATGGAAACACCCACAGACGTGTGTAGTATTAGTTGAATTGAAAGAATATGTTTAGAAACCTGTTTTTGTTTGAATAGATCTTGTTTGTTTGTCTCTTAAATAGAGATTTGCAACTTTCTAAGTTTGCTGTTCTATAATTTGACTAAATAAGCTAGCCTCTGTTTTGGCCCAAAGACAATGTCTCTCTCATTGCTGTGGAGTTCTAGAATTCACATCCTAAACAGGATCTCAGTAAGGATGGTTTGGGGGACAGTTGAGGAGACTGTTCCAGCGGCTCGGTTTATTGACAAGTGGATGAAAATAGACGAATGGATATTATTATATTATATATATTATTATATTCTTTTATATAATAACATAGGTCAAAGCCTTCTATATTGTTCATGGATGAAAGCATAATGCAATTACTTAAAATGCTTAAATATATATAAAAAGTATAAAAAGTTTAAAGGCACAAACTTCTTTTTTATTCAACAAATTGCTGGCTTTGATACAAAAACAACATCAAATGACATTTCAGTTGCTCATTAAATAATGACAAAAAAAAAAGATAAAAAATATAAACCGAATAACAATATATTATGTTTCATCAGAAATACAGCAGAGTTCAGTTTTCTATCCAAGAACTAGAAAACGTCCACTGACAATCCTGACCTGTTCCCAAGTTTAGGAATTAGTGCTTTTAAAATTTGATACCAAAGAAATAAAGAAAAAAAAAACTAAAGTTGTTACCTCTTTTCAGAATGCCCACTTATGTACATTACATATACACATTATGTGCTTCTTGAATGTTGTAACACAGGACATATTTAGTGAAGGAAGACACAGCAGGGACAGCATAAAAAGTTTAAAAGTACTGTATGTGAGCATACGTTACAGAAACACTGTATAAAGGAAGTCATCAATGACACATTTTCTAAGTTTGTAATTTGTCCCTAATGATTTCTTGAAGATTTTTAGTTGATTTCACCATGATTTCACATTTTACTTTCTTGTTGGCTGAGTAATATGAAAGTAATATCAATTTGGATCTTTAAGATCCGCAATACAGATCTTTTCATGAAAATTAAAACAAATCTTACTTTTCTATCAAATGTTTTGTCAGTCGTCACAATCTCCAATAAATTATCGTATGATACTGTATGCCTCTAACTGTTTATCATTGACATTGTCAAAACGAATACACGTCTTTGTCAGACTACACACGTGGTAAAACTACAGCAGGTGAACATCTTCTCTGCTTCATATCACCATGACATCAGTCAGTTAGCAATTAGTGTATGTTTGTATACCGCTACAGAGCAGCATTTTTATGACATAACTTATTTTTAGGTGATACGGTACAGACCAAGCATTCACAACTTCCCGCATATTTGATTCACTATAGGACAAGAAAAACAAGGTAAAAAGCAAGTGTGAGCTCAATCTTTACATCTACGAATTAAAAACATTTAAATAATAATATAACACAATACATAAACTCGAAAAACTGGCCTTTTTAAAAAAAATCCATACATGGAACAAATGGGAATATGCTTTAGACACATGTATTATCACTTGGCCTTAAGTGCATCAAGTTTTTATATTATTTTATTGTTATTTATAAGATCATTATTTTGTTAGTTTGACCCAGTGTCATGGAAGACAGACCTGTGGGATTTTTTTTAACATCCCTGCAGATTTATACTTTTGCCAAGAGCAAAGTTTAGCCCGAAAAATTTTGTAACAAAATATGACTTAATTAATTTTCTCATATATATATATATATATATGAGAAAATTATATATATATATATATATCAGAAGTTTACAAACTTCAAAAATCACAATGCAACACAATATCATTGGTTGACCTGCTACTTTGCTGTGAGGTTCAGGAGGACCAAAAACATGTCCAAAGACGTCCAGTAGTCAGCAGTGCACATATGTT
>JAFBJS010034767.1:0-22639 GCA_016785265.1 Paraplagusia blochii
GATTATATAAACACTTAATAGGTATAACAATACATTTTTATTTCAACACTATGTTAAAAAAACATTTTGAACTAACTAAGTTTTACCCTCTCCATGTACTGTTTTTCATTCAACCTGCCCCATTTTCTTACATTTACATGTTCAACATTTTCAAAGCTCTCCATATGATGGACAGAATGTAATTGTATGCTTTCTGCAGATGTATTTCTTGCATTTCACACAAGAGGTTCTTGTTTTATTGTCCTCTTGGGCAGGGCAGACCTGGCATCCTCAAAGATGCATCTGTGTGCACTGTGCATCATAACAGGAATATTCTTGTTTCTCTTTGGGCAGTATGAAACAACTGATGCTTTCTCAGTGAAAACAAAGATTGAAGTTCTGGCTTATTCCTTCTGATAGTTCCCAACATAGTCAGCTTTCTCTTCTGCAGTTCTTCTCCAAGGTGGTACAATGTAAAGAAGTTGTCACATGTAATATTATGGACTTGCAACCCTTCACTCATCTCCAGCACCGCACGCATCCCCTGGTTCTTTTCAGATGCTCGTCCAGGTAGCTTTCCAGTATAGACTTGAATATCCCATGCATAGCTGGATTTTGCATCACAAGCTACCCACATTTTGATGCCATACTTGTCAGGCTTGTTGGGTATATATATACACATCTAGATGTGTATAAGAGACAGAGTCAATTTTTTACTTTTAAGTCTTTGCTTTTGGTGGAAAATGAAGCTTTGACAGCTTTGGGACCAATGAGAGGGAGGTTACAGTGGTTACTCAGTAAAACCTTCATTATCATGTATTGTTATGGACTTCTTCTTCTTCTTCTTTCGGCTTATCCCGTTGAGGCAGTTTATTTTTGATCTGTACAGCCATTTACCCACATAAAAGGGTCCGGGTCAAAATGACCCGCAACATCATATTTGTATACAAACTCTGCACAGACGCTCCACAACACATCTAAGTGTCCAGATGTTACACACCAGTTCATGACCTTAAATGAGGAAAAGTCACAAAATTTCAAGAAGAAAAAGGAAGGATAACCCATACTTTGGTCAACACAAAAACCGATACGGGTCAAATTGACCCGTAACATAATATAAGGGTTAAGGTTCAACCCTGACGGGACGGGGGCCAGGAGGCAAGAAAACAATCAAACGCCAGCTGAGTGTCGTCTACAGGGGCCATAAGAAAATTAGCAAGAAATCATCTCCTGGTCTCCCCTCTCCTGAACTCCAGCCCACATCAGCTCCACCAGCAGCTGCACGCACTAATTCAGCATCCTGGAGTCCTCTCAGCCCACCATCCAGTCCCATTAGCCTTGGACGTCACAACGTCGTCCCATGTGCAGATTACCACGCTCTTCCTGCCACAGACCTGAGACCAGACCACGCTGCCGTCCAGCCATAAGCCGGATTTAATCCAGCAGCAGCTCGCCACCGGAAGGAGGTGATGATATCTTAAGCCAGGGCTTTAGTAATAAGAGTAAAGGGATATAAATATGAGAGTGAGTTCCAACTTCCTCTGAGGTGACAAAGGGAGTTAAAGTAGCCGTGGAGGAGAGGATTTCACCTTCTGAACATCTCTGTTGTTACTACCATCTTTCTAAGTTGGAGTTTTCTCGTCTACGTTCAGTATTTCTTCCACTTTACCTTGTTGACGTCAGTGTTGTTGGGCACCACTGGCTTGTTTTCCATCAGCCTGCCGTTAGCTGACACCAGCTGGGGCGCTGTTCCATTTCCCACGCCAAGGTCCCTGGAAGTGACAAACAGTTACTGTCAGATGTGTGAGCTCAGACCAGGTGCAAAGAAAAAATGTTTTCATCTCCAGGATCGGAGCCAAATCCATGAATGGTGTTTTTTCTCCTACTGCAATAAACGCTAATAAATGTGCGTCTGTACATGGTAGGAGCCGAGGGCGGCTGAGGTTATCAGTCTGTCTGAGCTGCAGAGCGACGGCGTCTCTAACATATGGCTGGGATTCAGCTCTTTCCCATCGCTGCAAAAGCCGTAACTTTGGTAAAAGAGGTTTGTTTACTTTTTCCACTTCAGTTAAGACACAACGTTTTGCTTCAAGGTCAGATATATAACAAATACATGTTTTCTTTCTCTGTAAAATTTCTGGAAAATAGCGATGTCTGACAATATCTGTCGATATTAACGACCCGATAAAATCAATGCAATCAAGTAAAATATCTGCTGTAACATTTGATTTACAGGAATTTTTACAGAAGCTTAAACTTCTGTCTGATAGTAGCTTGTTGCTTATATCCGTTATGTCAATATTGTCCAAACACTTAAAATCTGATTCTCATATCAACTGATACCAATACAGGTCAGAGAATATTTATTTATTTATCCACACATTCCACTGTATAAGCTGTAAATTCATTAAATGAGCATGTAATGCTGCCATCTAGTGGCTTTTACTTTAAAATACAACCGTTTATCCCCTATTTATTTTTAGAGCACACATCATTAAGGGAAACCCAGGTATTTATCATTGGGTTTTTGATACTGCAGGCCTGATACTAGCTTAATTATATAATATCGGTTTATTCACCAATTTGTTAATGGAATTTCCTTCAATAATACAAATTCTATAACACAATTTGTTGGGCTAACGTGGCTGGTCCTGAGAAGTTGGTGGAACATATTGGGAAATTAAGTGTTTGGACAATACTGGCAAAATCAGACATCTGCGAAAGTGAATATCACACATTGTTATTTAAAATTCGACAATACTTAAGAAAGTAATCAAATAAAAAAAGACATTTCACTTTGCAAAACAGTAATTGAACCAGCAAAAATGACAAGAACTCCTAGGAATCACGATGTGAGACGACCCCCAAAAAAATCTCTTGGTCCCCACAGAGATGAAAAAAAAGAATGATACATACAGGTTCCTGAAAAACCATTTCCTTTCTTACACCAGTGCACACTCTCTGTCCACACATACAGTGCAGTACACCACCCCCCCCCCCCACCCACCCACCCACCCACCCATGCCAGTCGGCCATGTCATTGTGTCAATCACTTCCTGCTTGAGTGCTACCATCTGCCTCCTCCATAAAGCCACACGCCATGTGGATCAATGTGCAAAAGCTGAGGCTCAGCCTCGTTCGGAGTAAAGACTTAAACTCTGAGCGGGCAAAGAATTCTACAGGAATTCTACTCATGGTCAGTGTGAGGCTGAAGGTCTGAAGGTTGACTCACACCACTAACAGGAACTACAACCAGATGATGGTGTAACAAGGGGTGAGAGTAAGGGAGGCAGGTGAGACAGAGAGACTAATAAAAGGGAAGACAGTTGAGTCCGGCTCCTAAAGACAGAACCAGGTGAGAACCAGTGACCTAGACAACTTCCTGGACTTCTTGGATTTGTGCTACTCATGAATTATTGATATCATTGCAAGTCAGGTGTCCCCCGTCGTCGCATTGATTGGCTGCAAAGAAAGATTTGAAATAACATCTGCAACAATAGGGGCTCAGTGGGCAGCATCAGTTTCCTTTTGTTTAAATCGCCCTAATCAACAGGCACCAAGGTGTCAAGGGGAAGGTGTAGAATCGTGGAACCTACAAAGGAAAATCGAAAAAAAAAACGCGATAATAGGGCCATCATCATCCGACAACAATAGCGGAGAACCAATTGGTCAAATAGCATTTGAGAGAGGTCTCTCGTGCTGAGTCACGTTTCTCGCAACCGCAGCTTTTTGTTTGTCATTTGAAAACATACTCAGAATTGTGTTCTGATAGTGTCAGATAAATGTTAGTAACGCAGTCAGGTTGTGATTTATATGTCTAGACAATTACAGTAAATATGTGGCTATAGGTGATTCACGATCAGCTGTTGCTGTACATTTAATTGAACCTACGTACAGTTGAATGAAAGACGTGTTATTTAAGCTTCATGACAAGCAAGAAAACCAACCCCATATTTGTGTTAAACTGTTGAGCCTCAAACCACTACAATAAAACAGCTATAATTCACCGTTAACACGAGTCGTGTCAACACTATCATGAAGGCTATACATTACGTTTGGCACTGGAACTCATGTGTTCCACGTTGGGTTTTGCAGCTTCACAATATTTTGAGAGATCCGGACGTAGCCCAGACGTATGTGGACAATATCGTCAATATCGGATATCAGCAAAAGTTAAGATCGGACATCCCTCGTTACAGGTAATTATATTATAAATGTACTGGTTCAGTCCACTTGGGGCAGTGGTGGCCTAGTGGTTAAGGAACCAAACTGGGTTCCAGACGGCTACAGGTTTGAATCCACCAACTGCCAGGTTACCACTTGTCCCCACTCGCTGCTCCAGGTACTCAAAGGCGGGAAATCATGCCTCTGCATTTAACCCTTCGCCGTGAGCGGGGGGCTGCTGGCTAGGCCTGGGGGGCAGTATGTGGGACCAAGTTTAGGGCATGAGAGAATCTCAGCATCTTTAACTCGGCCAATCAACACTTTCCTTCTCCCCCTGTTCTCTCCATCTTCTACTCTGACTCCAACTACCTCCATGTCCTCCGTCACTGTCTCCTCTTCGTCTCCTACCTGGTAGCTACGCATCATATCAAAATGTTTTTTACCTAATTATTTTCCTTCATCTTTCCTTTCTCTCCCGGTTCACAGTATTCACGCCAGAGTGTATTTTTAGAGACTTTTCTCCTGCTTTATAACCAATAAAAACTTCAGTTGGTTCAACTGGTTGTCATAGTTACCGTGCTTGGTCATGTAAACAGTTATGAGCCGAACAAAGAAACCAGGCTGATTTTCAGCTTCTTTATTTTACCCTCAGTTACTCCCCTTTCTCACCTCCGCACATTAATAAAGCTTTGCGCTCCGTCCAACTGAGAACGCCCCCATGTCGTACGTCTCACCTTCCGCTGTCTTTCACACTAACCCACCTCCCCCCTCCTCTACACAACACATTTGTGACAGGCACGTGTCGATGCTAATTGTAAATTCTCCGTTACCTCCCTCTTTCTTTCACACTGTCTTTCACGCTTAATCTCTTTATTGCTGCAATCAAATGCATATTCAACCTCTCAGATCAGAGGTGGATTTCCACCGCACTTGAACAATAGCTTAGTTGTGTTTGTGCCGTCGCACCGACTGTGTAGGCAATCAGAGTTTCTATCTCCGCAAAGCCACCGTAGCTTGGGTGAGGACAGACGAAGCCTCGGGCCCAAAGCTGTAAAAAAAAAACAGCGCCCAGAAGTTAAGCACTTCTGCTGGATTTTGACGACCTCTCAGAGATACAATCGTTTCTTGTCTTGCTCATTCGCACGTGCAGCCGAGTGGATTCACCAAGTGCGGCGCACTGGTCGAGAACAAGATATTGATTCAGAGACTGGAGCCACAATTAGATTCCAATTGGCAGGGGGAGTTCAATAGCAGATCACCGAGATGCCAATAACCGCACAGTCGTGGAGAGATGGAGGGAATTACTGGCACGGACTGAGGAGCTGTACGACAAACACACCAGGCGTCGGAGTGGAAGCTTTTTTTTTTTTAACACACGCTGTGACCAAAGACTCAGCTGCAGCGCACAGACCCTTCAGAACGACTTAATTTTAGAAATCATTCAGCCGTGTATTAATAGAGTTGACTGTAACAGAACAGAGGGGGAAAATCATTGATGCCGTTTGCAAATGTATCCGATTTTGGGAATGTGGGTTTATGATATCGCATGCTCAAAACAACTTGACAAGTGCCCTGCAACATGCAACAAGAGTCCGTTTGAAGAAACCGCTTGTGTGTTATTGGAATTGTTGTTGAGGTCTAAATTTTTTTTTGGTAATGAATCAGACTAAAACTTGTCAACAAAAAACACAAACCACTGTTTTGCCGGTCAGATCAGAATGTCCAAGGCCACATCTGGCCTTTGGGCGAATGCTTACCCAGATCTGGTATCAGTTAGTCGTTTAATCATGGAAAACATTAGTCCACCCTGCTGTTTTCTTTTTAATTTCAATACCTGGTTCCACTAATGGTACATTTGTTTGGACAAATGTGATAATAACAAATATAGCACCTTAGAGTTAAATTTCAAAGTTGATATCTAGACTTTTTCCTTGTTTTCCTTCAGGCATGACCAACCTGTTCCAGTAGGAGGCGCTGGGGCTGCAGGTTTTCATCCTGTCCAATCAACAGCCCACCTGTAGGATGGGTTTACTCAACTGACCTCAGTCACCAGACGGCCGATTGGTCAAACTATGTGTTGTTGGTTGTTTGGAATAAAAACCTGTTGCCCCAGGTAGCCGCTCTTTCTGGAACAGGTTGTTCGTGCCTGGTTTTCTTAATAGCCACCAAAATCACTTCAGTTCCTACATCAATGGATACGACATTGTAGTCAAGAAAAGGTTTAGTCTTTTAGGCATTCGGTGTTTTCTTGTTCATTGTACTTTTCAGGGAATGAACCTTTAGTGCCATTAGAAAAAAGGTAATCAAGTGCCGTCTAATAATTTTTCTAATTATTGTACGATTGGTCAGATAATCGGTTTCTGTTAGTGGCATCGTCTTTGAGTTGACAATAGAACTCTTTAGTGGACTTCATCAGCGTACCTTAAATCATAAATCAGAACGAGCAGAAAAACACTTGAAGGTGCGAATCGATACTTCAGTATCTCATCACAAATTACCAGGCCACTTGAATCTCAGCATCCCTCCTCCCTGCATTCCTCTGGCCTTCTCCATTGATCTCCTTTTTGCTGTTTTTGATGAGACGCAGAACTGGTTCGATCTCCTTCAGCAGATCATTGTTTTCCTCCAGGCCGTTGCACAGGAGTGTTCCACGGCCCCCGTCCCTCATCAGCAGGGGGTCCTGGACATGTATGCTTCCTCGCTGCAGGAGGGACTGCGTGATGGACGGAGAGGACAAATTCTCTATGGCGCGGAGCTGGTGGTCCTTGTTGGCCTGTTGCTGCTGCCCGGGGCTAAACGGGCTGAGGGGGGAACAGTGCTCGAAAGACTTTGAGGGCGGGAAGGCGGGACGCGTGACTCTCACTGTGCGGCGGCGGCCATCCCCGCACAAGGTGGTTTCCAGGTGGGTGGTGAAGCCCTCGGGACCTCGGAGGATGAGGACAGCATGGCTCTCGGGTGACACATTCTTCAAGGTCTCCAGGGCTCGTTCGTACGAAAGGTCCACCAGGGGTTTGTTGTTGACGGCCAGGACGATGTCACCTACCTGCACCAGGCCACACTCCTCGGCTGCGCCACCACGGATGAGGTCTGACACGATGACAGGAGGCTTGGAGACCCTCTGTTTTACCAAGAAACCCAAACCGCCGACCTTCCTCTTGAAAAGGCGCACTGAGATAATGTTGGGCTGCAGCTGGCACACGGTCGCCTCAGACTCCTGCATGGTTCCTGTGAGCAAAGGGTTCTATCTGGAAGGTTCCCACTGCGTATGTTTGTTTATATCTGTTAATTCACGGGGAATATTCTGAAATATAACAGACAGAGAAGGGAAGGTGGAAGATGAAGAGTGTTAGTCAGATAGGAAATAATCGGGTTCCAAGGGCACATTGGTGACGACATGTTAGTTCAAGACCTTCTTAGTGGTTGCATTTGTAGATCATGTATAAGAACAGGACAGATGGACATTGTCAAGACCTAGGCAGATGTCTATGCCAAACAAAAAAAGGTTCTCGGTTCGAGCCCCAGAGGAACCAAATACCTGACGCCACCTTGCGTAGCAGACCTGGGGCTCAATTATATCATTTGCCCAACATTAGCAAAATTATGTAATATCTGAAAGAATCGTTATCAGTCTTCTTCTGTTAATGAAAACCTGATAACGCAATGCTTTGGTTTTCTAAATGATGTGTGCCCTAAAATTAGTTTGAAAGTCACTAGATGGCAGCATGGCAGCGCAATTCAACTTTTTAAATCGAGTGCATGAATGAATAAATAAATATAATCAAGGCTTATTTGGTATTGGTTCATATCTGAAATTATTTGGTATTGGTTCATATCTGAAATTATTTGGTATTGGTTCATATCTGAAACAAAATATTCATATTGTCTAAAATATATTGCATAGCACTACTCTTATTGTATTAGTTTTGTAATTATTATGCAACTGCGCAGTTACCACTGTGGTGCAGTGTGGTGTCGTCCCCACACTCTGTTCCCTAGGGGGCTCTATGCTGCCCACGGTCCAGGATTAACATTATTAAGCTTGTGGTTCCTCTGGGAGTCGAACCCAGGACTCTTTTCACAGCTTTGGAGGCAGAAAATTGTAATTCTGGTAAAGGTAGTAAAACAAGTTACTTTGCTGTTGAGGGAGATACATTAGCATCACTCAGTCTGTAGTAACCAGTTCTTATCTATGGTCTGTGGTTGCTCCATAATGAATCTCATTGTTGATCACAATCCAAAGCATCAAGACCCTGATCTGTCAGTGATAGACTTTCAGGTTGTTTTTGTTTCACCAGGGGTTAAAAGGAACAAACGCTGTGATTGGCCCTTGGTACTTTTCCAAGTAGAAACATTCCACAACCGGTTCCTCTTGGTCCTTTCAACTTCTGTATTTGTACCAGATTAAAAAGAACCCAAAACCAATCAATCAAGAAAAAAAAAACTACACTCACATGATTGACATCACAGATGTTGGGGGTTGTGGAGGGGGATGGAAGGGGTCAGGGTCAGAGGGTGTTATACAGGTTTAAGTGCCTTGCCCAAGGGCAGCTGTGGCTGAAGATTATTATCTCGACAACGTATCATCGTTTATCAGTGGCAACAAGATGAGTCTGAACAGATTCTGCTCAAAAGGTTCTTCAGCTTGTTTGGACGTGTGTTTCATCGTTACTGTCATTGATGTCGTGTTAATAAATCAATCAAACAAGCTATTGATTATGAATACATGACAATATACGCACTTGGTGACGTGTAACCATCCAGTAAATGTTTTTTTTTAGCTTTGACTGTATTTCAGTGATGCCACTGTAACAATCCCACAGTTACATCGAGGACAACTGGACAGAGTGGGTTTCTTGAAGACGTTCACCTCTCCATCCAGGAGGCTTCAGATCTTGGATCTATAACTGATGAAGTAAATATAGCTGCTGGTGGGTTCGAACCTGAAGCCCTCAGACCCATGTCCGCCTCCTTAACCACTGGACCACCACTGCCGACCATCTCTAGTTTAAATTTTATTTTATTTTTTCATGTTATTGCTCAGGATCCACCCTTTGGAGATCTAGTGGTAGATCCCGATCCACCTATTGGGCGCCCCTGGTGTAGGGCTATGGTAAACACACCCATGTTGTATTGGTGTAATTGATTCCCAATTCAAGTTTCAATTCAGTATCAATGCTTTACTTTGAAATGCTGACAATTCCTCAGTGAGGAGGGAATGTCTCTGCCTTCAGGTCGGACTGTTTTTTGTTGATGTTTTGTTGTGTTGGGTTCAACGACAATGAGGAACTTATTTACAAAAAAATAAAAAATAACATGAAATTATTTAGATAAAATTGTATCTACAGTGACTTTAACTGATTTTTTTTATTATTATTTGTCTTTTTTTTTTTTTGAGAGGGGGCGCACTTCTAGTTTGTACTGGGTGATAAACGGGGGCAGTAGGGGGGCAACACACACCAATACACGCACGAACACAAACACATCGGTGCACAGACAACGACTGACCCCGGCACCACTCCCCCTGCCCGGTGCCTTCGAGCCAAGGCAGGAGGATGTTTGAGATCAGCATCACATGACAAGCCCAGCATCACAGCCTCAATCACAAAAAAAGTGCACGACACGCAGCGACGACACGGGGTGGTAATGGTAGAAGTTAGAGAACAACAATGACAGAGAAGGAGGCGGAGGATGAGGAGGTGGATGAAGAGGATGGAGAGCTTGATGAAGGAGCGGAGAATGTGGTTTTTAAGGATGACCATTGAACACAACATATAATAATTAAAATAAATAATAAAACACAAAGAAAGGAGCCAAATTACAGCAACTGTGCAGTTGGTACCGTTTGGTACTGAGCAGTGTCTCAAAAAGCACCGATGCAATTGAGGTAAAAATAAAAGAAATAAAAAAAAAATCTGCAAAATTCTCACAGCAACAAGTTCTACCAAGAATAGAACAAAAAAAAAAGAAAAAAAATCTCAGATTTGCGTTTTATCCTCAATATTGTCCCTAAATGCGTCCTACTATCAGTATCCATCAAATGTCAGGACGCGGGGGAGAGAGGGAGGAAGATGGAGGATGATGAGAACTCACCCCATGGATGAAGGTGACTGTGGTGAAGTTAGGATGAAACTTGCGCTCCTGCGTCTCCTCCTCGGCAGCAGCAGCAGCAGCGGCAGCGGCAGTAAAGGCGTCTGCTCAGCAGCTCTCGCTCATCCAAAAATGAAACCCGTCTCCAAGTGGCTGCGCTCCGTCCCTCCAGAGACCCGGCACGCTTGTGCCTTTGCGCGCACCGGGGCGCCTTATAAATACTCGACAGCGACACTGGTGACGAGGTGGAGGAGAGCCGTGCGCGGGCATTTAAATGAACTGTAGGTGGGTTTAGTTATGTCTACTATCGTCATCACCCTGCAGGCACGGCTGCCGACTCTCCCCGCATCCTCACTCCTCCTATAGAGCCGTCGTCAGGCCTCGGGATGGAGGCAGAGGACGGACCAAGGTGTGTCGCCACATTCGGTGTAGAATGGGTTGACCTGGACCTGATACAGAGAAAAAGAATTATATATAAAAAAACAAAAAATCCAGATTTTCTGTTCTTAGAACAGGTGTGGGGAAATATAAAAAACACTCAATTTGTTGTAAGCAGAGCTTTAAATCGGTTCAAGGAACGAAAGTGAAAACCGGAAACTTTTTAAATTTGCTTGGAACAGAAAGGAAACTACAAACATTATATTTTTGTTCCAGAACAGAAAACGTTTTTGTTTAAAATTAATGGTACCTGGTGAATACAGGTTTTCTTTGGTTCTTTAAAATCCGGTCAAAGTCATTGGTTTCTAAAAAATTACCTGATGAGGATGATGATCAACTGGCGTAAAACTTTGGCCAAATCAAAGATGCGAGGCAACAAAATAAAAGCTGAGGATACAGAGGACAGAGTGAGATGGAAATTGTTGACTTGCTGTGGCAACCCCTGAAAAACGGACAAGTCAAAAGGAAAAGAAGAAGAATTCGAACCAGATCGGGAACGTTGATTTAATTGGTGGAACCCTCATTTCATCTAATATTTGCAGCAAAAGGTTGAGGTTGACCTCACTCCTATTTTTGAGAAATTGCTTCGGACGCACTTGATTGTTGTTGATTGTCCCAGTCCCACCCAGAGAAATGCTTTAGAGCAGGGGTTTTCAAAGTGTGGGGCGGGCCCCCCTGGGGGGCGCGGTGCGATGCTGAAGGGGCCCGTGCTTTTTTTCCGCCGTACTACAATTAAAGTGTAATAGCACATCCTTGTAAGTTGAACTATATATCTTTCTTTTGTTTCTTTATGTTAACAAGGATACACTGTTATGCAGAGGTGTAGCTAGAACTATGTTATAGACAAATGGTGTTATTTATAGTTGCGGCGGAGAGTGGGTGGTGGGGTGCAAATTGTTTTCTTCTTGCTGGGGGGTGGGGGGGGAGGGCAACAGAAAAAGATTGGGAAGGACTGCTTTAGAGAAAACATCGCTGAAGTTTTCCACCCAACCAGTTATCAACAGACCCCTGGTTAAAAGATGTTCCATGCAGGTTCCTGAGAATCCATTTTCTTTCTTACACCAGCGCACACTCTCTGTCCACACATACAGCGCAGTACACCACCCACCCACCCACCCACCCATGCCAGTCGGCCATGTCATTGTGTCAATCACTTCCTGCTTGAGTGCTACCATCTGCCTCCTTCATAAAGCCACACGCCATGTGGATCAATTTGCAAAAGCTGAGGCTCAGCCTCGTTAGAGTAAACAGCGCTCGGAGTAAAGACTTGACTCTGAGCTAGCGAAGCTGAGTCAGTCTCTTTTTATAAATCTCTCCCTTCGCTCCTCCGAACCTCCCTCCCATTCTGCGCAGACCAGAGAAGAAGAAACTCATTCGCATTCATGCAAATACAATGTTCCCTTGCTACGTTGTGGTTGTACTTTTGTTCGCACCACACATAGCGATTTTGTAAAATCAGATCTCGTGAAAACACGATACATACGAGTCCTTTGGGAACCATCGCAGGTAGCTTTGATTGGCTAGACGAGATCATACTATTGGCTAATACAATGCGTACCTATTGTCCTATTGGCTAATTGACTATGCTCTACGGTTCCTCACTCTCATTGGATCAGTTTGCAGAACTTTTCTCATCATCTCCCCTTTTACGTCCACCTCTGTCTTGTCTTCTTCTTTCTGCGTCACATAATTTTCCTTCAATCTTTCATATATTTCCGTTCGCCAACTCTACTGCCATAAGTATATTTGTATATTTGGAAAAAAGTTCTGAAGTCCAAGAATGGGTGAGAGCAGTGTGGGGGAGGTTTGTAAAGGGGGGGAAACTATCCTGCCACTTTGCAATTTTTAGGTAGGTCTTAAAACGGAGAGCTATGGCCTGTCATGAAGAATTTTTTTGGAGTTTCACTGTAAACCTTTTGACAAAAATTGGATTGATTTTGACCCTTAAGTATCAGTTCAAGCTATCAAAAAAAATGAAAAAGTGAATCAACAAAGATAATAATTATCCCATAAATGATGCAGCAACTCTTCATTGAAAAGCCAATTCTTTCAAACAGTTCAGATGAAGAGATTCAGTCTAAAGATCAGACGTACATCAGTTTTTTTTCTTCTTTTAGATTCGAAGAAAAGCTCAAGGCTGTGTCTCTATACCCGTTTGGTTCCATTTTCAGAGACGAATTGAATGAAAAGGTTGTTTACGTAAATTTCTAACGATATATCTTCTTAAATCTCACAGAATATTCTTTAAGCTGAAAACCACATTTTCAATAGAATAACCAACAGCAATCGATGCCATCTGCAGGGGAGGCAAGGAACTACACGCGCTCCTCAGTAAACAGTGCAGAAATGTCCAAATAACTTCAAGTCCTTTTTGACTGATTATTCAGTTTGAAGATGTCTAGAGTCAATTCCAACAGGCACCAGGGAGGAAAGGGCACAGGCTGAACAGGTTCACCAGTCCACCAGAGATTAAAAACCCTTTATTTGTCCCACAGTGGGGGGAGTTGCATATAGAATTCTACAGGAATATCCTGTTTCTAGGACTAGATAAGGTCTGTCAATGTGTTGAGGCTTTATTTGTTTTCATCTAAAGAAGGAATTTTATATAAGTTACCAATAAGGTAACTTGGGCAGTTGGTGGCCTAATGGTTAATGAAGTGGACCTGGGTTCGCAAGGCCCTCGGTTAGAATCCTCATACCACCAAGTTACTGCTGCTCCTCGGGCGCTAGCCCAGCCAGCAGCCCCTGCTCACTACGGTGATGGGTTAAATGCAGAGGCATAATTTCCCGAAGGATACTACAGGGTTAGGGTTCTAATAATTATTATTATTAATAAGACGTCGACAAACAGTAATGTAGTGGCAGAATAGATTCTTTTCATCTGTAAATTTCATTGTTCATAAATTAAATGTTTTTATACTACGACCAAATGGTCTCATTACGAGATACCTCTTAGACACTAGTCCTTAAGCCGTCACGAGTGGACCAAAACTAGCTTAGTCAACAAACACACAACAGGTTCCAGGTGATACTGGTGCAGTGCATAGGGATCTGGGTGGTGGTTAAGTTTCCAAAGCTACAACTTGTTATTGGAATAGTGGACAAAAATGGATGGACACTGACCTGCAGTACAGGAAGGTGGACTCACACCACCAGCAGGAACCACAACCACATGATGCAGCAGATGGTGAGAGTAAGGAAGGCATTTATACCCAGGTGAGACAGCGAGACTAATCAAAGGGACGACACAGGTGAATGTGATCACACTGATTTCCTACAGGAGGGAAAGGAAGGAAAGCAAACTCCTTGTCATTGGAGTTCAATGACACAGTGATTCCCACAACAAAATCTGTCCCCTGAATGTAACCCGTCACCAAAGTGACCAGTGGGCAGCTTTGGGCGCCTGGGGAGCAGTAAGTGGGGACAATGCCATGCTCAGTGGACCTCAGTAGTGACTTGGCAGTTAGTGGATTCGTACCTGGAGCTCTCTGGACCGCAGTTGGGTTCTTTCCGGTTCCTTTACCACTAGGCCACCACTGCCCCAGAAAAGTGACATGGTGATATTATTGCTCCAACAAGTGGGATAATGACTAGAATATCTATCAATTCATATTATTATAATGAAAAGTTTAAGTTTTCTTGCATTGCGAGTCTTTACGGGTTATATAAATGCAACACAAGTCTGTCGTGTGGACGAGTCATTGTTCTCTCAACCGCAGCTTTTTGTCAACATTCTTAAGACCAGCCTTAGGCGCAAACCTTTGACTAGTCTGAAGTGACCCAAATGGAGGATGAGGAAGGGTTGGAAGGTCAGGGTGCAGAGTAGAGTATATCGTAGCAAGTAAATCTTACATTAATTTCATTTATAGCTTTTAAGTGTTTTGACCCATAGGTGAGTCAGAGTCTGGAGAAAGTCCCTAGATAGAGGTTCTGGGTTGGACACTATCTGTTCTCACTCAGTCAGTGTTTTTTGGGCCAGGATCTCAAGACAACAGCTGTAATTATAGGTTTGTCTTTAACCTCAGGTTATGGTGTCAAAGGTTTAATTGCTTTTGTTTTTGAGAGAGTAATAAACTAAACTGACTGGTGTTTAGGGCGTCAGCCCCTTCAGAGCAGATGTTCAACTGATGCGACTTCCCATTTCCATTCCCTCAAACGTGACAAAGAAAGAATTCTTTTTTTTTTGTCATTGTGACGTTGTGATTCACACAACAGCACACATCAAAATTTGGCATCTGCTCAGGGCACCTTAGCAGTAACTTGGCGGTAAGGGGATTTGAACCAGGGGCCCAAGACCCAAGTCTGCTTCCTAAACCGCTAGGCCACTGCCATAGTAAAGCAGTAGGGTCTCTCTAGATCAGCGGTCGGAAAATAATAACTTGAATAAAACTTGACGAAGTAAAGATAAATGAAGTGTAACTCATGAATAAATACTGAAATACCAAAATACTTCCATTGTTCCCTACACTATTGGGGGAAAGTGTGCATTGCAGGGAAAAGGCAGAAGGATAACTCATATAGCATTATGACAGTTTGTCAACCTTTTTGTGTGCTTGTAGAGTTGTTTAATAGAAACATTTTCTGATATGTGATTTCTTTGATATTGTTATATCGAAATTTCCAATTTCGATATTAACCGATACCGATATATGCCACCGTTTGCCTCTGTAACTGAGGCTAGCATGTGCGATACCAGCAAATTTGTCAAATCCTTTGACATTGTGTTATTGGATTGTTATCACCAGAATGAGACTGATAACAATCTTACCGATATTATACAATAATGCAAATATCGGTGGATAATATTGGTCAACCAATATTATCGGACCTCGCTAGTTGCTTGCCCATCTTTGGGTTCCTTGCTACCCTCACATAGCTCTCCTTAGTCCCCCTAAAATGAGACTTTAACACCAACATCTTGGTGTCTTCTCTCCTCTGACGTCAATCTCACTTTTGTAACGTTAGCATCGGCTGTGACAAATGACACATTTGAGTTCAGACTGAGGTCACTTCAGCAAAGTGATTCAGAGTCCAATGTTCGCTGCGTTGGCCTGCAGGGTTTACCCGGGTCTAGAACGCAGCTCGATGGTTGCCTCCCTTGTGTCTTAACATTGTCCTCTCAGCATATTCTGGAATAATACTATATTAAATATACATTAGTAGAAGAATGATCCTAGAGATGGAGCTACCAGGTAGGAGACAAAGAGGGGATTGAGGGAGAATGAAGGAGGAGATGGAAGTAGTTGGAGTTAGAGTTGAAGATACAGAGGACAGGGGGAGATGGAAATTGTTGACTCACTGTGGCAACCCCTGAAAAAGGGACAAGCTTAAACGAGAAGGAGAACAAGTATAGTCTAGAGCAGTGCTTCCCAATATTTTTATGCTACGACCCCCCCTAGCAAGAAGAAAACAATTCGCAAATATAAGGCCCGTGGGCCAGATGCAGCCCGTTTGGCTTTTCCATCCTGCCTGCCAAACTCGTTTCAAGTCAGGCCACCTTTTCCTTTCATACATGAAGATCATTTCCAGAGGACACAAGGTGACTGATGAAAACTGAATACATTTTTAAAAAGTTTAATAAAAAATGATAAATTAGGGGAGAAAATGTCTTTTATGGGCCATTTGCCACAAAACCATTTACACTTTATTTTTACCAATCAAAAGCCATATCCTGAGCATGGACTGTGAAATGGTGTTGTATTAAAATCACTGGAATTGATGGAACTATCGAAGGCAACTGTTTGTCTGTGCAGCCACTGATGACCAGCGGGATCAAGGTGCCGGCTCTAAAACCCGTCACGGTGACACATGCTCCTCCGGAGGCCGCCACCACGAAAACAGCAGATGACCAGATGTGTCACCGTTCTTCTGGGGCCACTTGTACCTATTTGAGATTTCAAACTTGACTGCACCAGGTGAAATTACTTGACCTAGTTTGAATGAAACACAATAATGTGTCCCACAGGAGTGACAAACAATCTCAAATTCATAATCTATCAGTCAGAAGACGAGCCCACCGGTGCTGTTGGTCCCAGGAACTTTAGATTAGTTCAGCCGCGAGTTCTCAAAAATACCAGCTGCTAAAGAATCCAGTGTATCATTTATTTGTCTCGTAGATACATTTGTTGGAATACTGGAGCCAAATAACCTACTCCCAGACAATGGTGATGTAGAGGCTGGATTCACATACAGTGTAAACCAAATGGTTAGTGGTTCTAGAACAATTTAGAGAAACTGGCAAAGAGCGGCAGAAGAACACGGGTTTATGACACGCATGCTCATGGGGATCACAGGAAGTCACCCCTCACGTTGCAAACCACAACATATTCTTCAACCATCTGGCCTTTCTCTAAACTAAATTTGCCAAATTTCATTGGAACACAACTGACAAGGGTTTAGCTTCTTGCCTAACAGCAAAAGATTGTTCGATCCCTGGCCTTCCTTTCCAGAGTTTACATATCATTCTTTGTGTTGCATGATTTTACCTAGCGATTTCTGATATAACTTTTTGCCGATGTTGTTGAAAAATCAATCGATTTTGTTTTATATACTTCAGGAACCTTTGTGCGATACCATCAAAATTTGGCAAAACCCAGGCAATGCGTTCCTAGATTTTCAATATCATGGAACAACAAAAAAGACTAAAATGATGTTGGACATCCCTTAAAACTGGGATTTCAAGAGCAAAACCACTACGTCTGCGTGGTTTTGCTCTTGAAACTTACTCGGGATCAATCATAGGTGGAGAGCAACAAAACAAAAAATACAGACTTGCTAAGAAGGACAATGGGCAACTAGCTGAATGGGTCAACAAGAAGTATGTGTCGAATAGTACGAACCAATTCCCATTTACCCTGATTCATTTCCCAAAAAGAGTTTAGTTATCAACAACTGGACTTCTTGGAGATGAAAGAGGTTTCGTTCCTCAACTGAGAAACTTCATCAGTGTCTAGTTGAACCAGAAACCAGAAACTGGTTCCTCAGTTGAGGTTTTCCACATAGCAGCCCATACCTGTCCCCACGAAGATCAAGAAACAATGGTTAAAAGATTTGAGTGAGCTAGCAAAGTCTAGTAAAACCTGTTATTATTCGAAATGAAGTGAAATATTTGAGGCAGTGATTTCCATGACCACCACCCAAATCACACTGAACCGTCCCAGCCCCAGATGAACCTCCCTGAAGGCGGGGAGCCTACTGGAAGGTGCCATCCGCCCTACCTGGGATCCGATCTTGCCAAGGAGTTGAACCCCTAAGTTCCACATCACTGACTCTAAGCCAATGGTTCTTGACCTGGGTTCGATCGAACTCTAGGGGTTTGGTTAGTCGGTCTTAGGGGTTCAGTGGAGCCTCTGCTGCTGAGGTCAAGACACCGTGGTGGACACACCAACTCACCCTACTAAAGTAGGATTCGGTGAATGCGCATATGAAACTGGTGAGGTTTGGTAGCTCCAACAAGGTTAAGAACCACCGCTCTAAGCTAATGCGTCATAGTCTACAAAAAGTCTTCAGTGTTCCCAGGTCCTGAGAGAAGACTCCAGAGATTAAGAAGACACAGAGGTGGTGACTTGAAGTTTTTATTGATGATTTTTTAAATTTTCTCTTTTGGACATTAGAACAAACCCAGATGGTGCACAAAAAACACAAACTTTATAACAAGGCCTGCAAAATAGTAATTCATTGACATTCAGTTGAACGGCCGAAACTAAATCATTTCTGGAAGGGTAGAAAACTGTTATAAACTTCTCACTGTACAAATATACAAGAGTAGATCCCTTATAAGCTTTGACAAGACTTGCATGAAAGTCAAGAGCATTACGTACGTGAAGGATCTGAAGGAAAGTTGTTTTGTTCTTGAGCTGACGTGGATGACGTAGTTGACGGTGTGACTTGGCATAGAGGGAAGGCGCTGCTTAAGCATCTTTTTTGGTACGAAGCAACAAAAACACGAGGAAACGTTGTTATGGGGTACCCTGATGGTATCACTTACAAGGTCAAGTTTGGAGAGTAGATGTTTAAATGAACGGTAAACAGATTAACTGATGATAAAAACTGACATGTGACAAGTTACTTTATGCAACGTTCCTCCCACATTCTCAACACAACATGGCTGTAAACTAGGACATATCTTTGCTGGGCAGGTTGTGGATTTTGGCTACTCGTTGGATTTTTTGGGGGTGTTGCTCTTCAGTGTCCTCCCAGCGCCTCACCTTTTTGCAACAACCTCCTTCCTCTTCTCAAAAGGATGAGCCGTCTGTAGAGGCGACACTGTTCTAAACAAAGGTTGTGAGGCTAAAGCAGTCGAGATTTTTTGGGGTGACCGGCCAAGACCTGAAAAAAGGGGACTCTTAACTTAACCTTGGTTTTTCCCTCGAATAATAACAACTTTTCAATACACAAATGCTTGTGTTTAAACTTTTCTTTTAGCATCATCTTGGCATAGCCCTCAGATCATAAGTAGAAAAATGAGGATCAGAAATCGTTCAAAAAGACCTCGTTGTCTGGACCTTGGATGTTAGCTAACTGCTGTTCACTGAAGTGAATACAAGCAACCAACGTTATTTTCATTTTCTTCACCGAGGATCCCTTTGTCTGTCTGGTTGATTCAAAGCTCTGATTTAGTCACTCTACTTTGACTGGTTAAACACTTTCTTTTAAAGCAGCAATTTTTCTTTCAATCAAAGAAAAAGGAAAAATATGAGATACTAATTTTATCATGTATAAGATTATCTAGAGACTTGTACCAGTTGGATGTTCTCCTGGAATTATTTTCTTGAACAGAATTCTTCCTGTTTAGGTTAAGGTCTAAAACCTTAACAAAGTATCATAAAAACAAATTAAATCTATGGACGCCAACATTACTGGTAGTGACAATCACAATCATCTGCAAAAATGTCTATGGTGTACGTCTTTCGGTTCATTTATGATTCCTTCTGTTGCACTTTGGTGATTATTCTTGACACGTCTTCTGCAGGAATATAAACCGATAAAATTTGCCTGAAATCAATATCGTCATTGTTTTTTCTTCTGATCAGAAAATCTAATTACACAATATTTGGGTTTTGGAAAATTTGCTGAAATGGCATAAAGGGTCCAGGAAAGTCTACCCAAGTTTTGGGGGCCAATAGCTGCATATATCGGTATCGGTTCATATTGCAACTGAAAATTTTCGTATCCTCGTAGCCTCTTGGAAGTGATGGGTGTCAGGATGGTGCTTTGCTCAAAGCACCTCAGTGGCAACCTAGCAGCTGGTGGATTTCAACCTGAAGCCTTGTGGACCCTTGTGGAAGCCTTTGCTACATTAACCACTAGTGCCTCCACGACGGAAAAAGAAGAAAAATCTTCGGTTTTCTGCCTGATTCAAAACTACATACAGTAGTTAGCCAAATTACACAAACATCTTTAGCTCAAAAACCCAAATATTGTGTGGCTGCAACAAACATCAATCACAGCAGTGAAAACAGTGAGTTGAAGTGCGATGTGAAGAGCAGCGCCAGGTCATCAACGGAAAGATCTAGAGCGTCGATTTGAGGAAAGTCTTCAAGCATACAGCGGACAAAGGCCTCTTTGTTTTCGAAAGTCTGCGGCACGCGTCGTGACCCACTCTGGTAAAGTGGGCCACCACTGACCGCTAAAGGGTCCAATCAGGGATTTAGGCGGGAAACATGAATGTGTCAACGCTGGAGTGAATGACGGACAGGACAAGGGCAAGACGGGAGCCGGCGATGGAAGCAGGTTGAGGCAGGAAGGAGTGTGGTGGAGCACACGTGGTTATAGCTGAGGACGAGCTTCATGCTAGTTTATGGTCCCATCATAGTCGTGGCTACAGCCTGGAGCAGGAGGGAGGAAGGGGAGAAGAGTGGACATGTTAATATGTGTGTAGACATGTTGACAAGACCTTCTGACTGCTAGGTTTGTCAACTCACAGTCATGTTATCTAAAGAGTTCAATGACCAGAAACTGAAGCTCCAGAAACTAAAGAGGTTCCTCCTCCACATGTTGGAACTTGTCCCTACGTTCTTCCCCTTTCTTTTTTGCCAGTTATCGGCAAACCTGCTCTCATCAGACGAATTACAAATAAATCTCTTTGTTTTCCAGCAGGGCAACCATGATGTAGGGATAGACCAGGGGTCTCAAACTCAAATAAGTTGATAGTTGAGGGGCTCCACCCACACGACCATTTCACCGATGGGCCACGTAAGTTTTCAGCGTTCAGTTAAAAAAAAAAAAACATTTAATAAGAAATTAGTTTCCTGTAGAGTTTGTGTAATACAGCACTGAATTTACCTTAAACTGTGGAGAACAAAACTATAAAATATTATCATAAATTCAACTTTCACGTCAAGGTGGGGGCCTTAAAAGTATCGTTCCAAGGGCTGTGAATGACCCACGGGCCACGAGTTTGGAACCCCTAGTCTAATGACTGGTTGGAGGAGTTGAAGATGCTGAGATTCTCTTTAGCAGAGACAAGTATGGACAGGACCAGGAATGAGGTGATTAGAGGGACAACACAGACAGGAAGGTTTGGAGAAAAGCTAGAGAAGTTAGATTGAGATGGTTTGGACATGTTCAGAGGAGGGACAGTGGAGACATTGGTAGAAGAATGATCCTAGAGATGGAGCTACCAGGTACGAGACAAAGAATAGAATTGCCTTTATTTTCCTTGTACAGTGTACAACGAAATTTGAGAGGAGATTGATGGACGCAGTGAGGGAGGACATGGATGGAGTCAGAGTAGAAGATACAGAGGACGCTGTGGACACCCCTGTAAAGAGGGACAAGATGAAAGAAGAGATAGGAGTAGAATGGTTTGGGTTTTTTTGGCTGCGAGTCCTAAAAATAACACCTACATTTGATGATATATGTGACATCTCATAAACATGGGACAGGAAGGGGCGGGTACAATTTATGTGAGCCAATAGTATCCGGTATAGGATCTCATCTCTGTTAACAATTCTACCTCACAATCGTGGAGAAACCCTGAAATGTCCTGCGACCTTGTGAGTAACTCCTGCTGACATACAACAACAACAACAACAACAACAACAACAGCCTGCGATTCGTTTCTCGCTTCTTCCAGGTGGAACATTAGAGCAGATCAATGTGACACTGAACCGACAAACACCAACTCTGAGCAAACGTGTGTCCTTTTTCTTTTACATCCCACTGCGGAACTCCAAAATCCATATTTGAGCAAATCTAGCATCTGGTTCTGCTCCAAGGAGGTGGGGGAGGCAGAGGAGGTGAGCTGCACAGCAGGTCTCACAGGGGTGACACAACCTGCATGGATGGCACAGAATTTACCCTCCCACACACACACACACACACACGCTCATGGCTGTCTTATCATTGCAGACGTGTCACCATGTTTCTACATGGAGAGAAAATCAAATCCACTCTGTTTTTGCCAAATGTTTCAGGTTAAAGACAGAGGCTGAACTGAAGCCGTAGGAGTCGGTGCCTGTTCTACTGGTTAGGATGAAAACAAGGCAACATTTTTGGAGGATTTTGGGGAATTTGACGTCCGACGTTATGATATCTATAAAGGGGAGACTTGTTTTTTTCTTGGTGCAGTCATGGAAATTTAAGATTGGACCAACCTGCTGTTTTCTTCAATTCCTTTGTCATTTTAATGTTTTACTAAAGACACATTCCATCCATTTTCATCTGCTTATCTGTTGCTGGGTCTCGCGGGACAGAAGTCTCCACAACTATCACCCAAATCCCATTGCACTTCACTGTACTAAAAGGGACATTAGTTTGGACAAGGCCTTCACTTTGGCCCAGAGGCATGTCTCTATCATTGGTGTGAAACTCCAGGGTTCAACTACCTCCTCTTTGTCTCCTACCTGGTAGCTCCATCTCTAGGATCATTCATCTACCAACGTGTATCCACTGTCCCTCCTCTGAACATGTCCAAACCATCTCAATCTGTCTTCTCTAGCTTTTTCTCCAAACCTTCCTGTCTGTGTTG
>JAFBJS010034856.1:3671-22628 GCA_016785265.1 Paraplagusia blochii
ATGTTGTTTGTATTTTTTCCAGTTAAGGACCAGGGTAGATGTTCTGCTTAAAAAAAGAAAAAAAAAAAAAAAAGGAAAAATAATCTGTTTACAAACATTACAGCAAAACACACACACACATGGATACACTGAATTATCACATTTGTATGTTTTATTATGCCATCAGAAACAAAACATCAATTGTGGGTTAAAATGCCAAATAAGTCAGAGTGCCAAATTCTAGTGCCAGTAGTTTTGACCATAGTCCTTATATAATCAGTCACTGTCATCTCAGTGAATGTAAATTCTGCACAGCCTGTTTTTTTATTTTTATTTTTTATTATTATTGTTATTATTTTATATTGTAGTTAGGTGCACTGTCAGTGACATTGGCACTGCTATAACAACAGACCATCCACTCTGTTCAACAGTCTCCATGTTGCTTTTTCATTGCATTGGTTTGACATTAAAGTTGCATCAGTTGCATGTCATTTCCAAAAATGTTCACGTTGCAGCCGCCAATCATGCATTCATTATCGTTCAAATGTTGAAGTTGTGTGAGGTGATGTTTGAAGTTGGAAAAAACAATATATGACATATATACAGTAATAAATATATACACATATATTTTATATAAAGAATATATATATATAATAAATAATTAGTATTATTACTTCCATTGGTACAAAATCACATCCATTACCTTTGGAAAACGTAGAAGAGCACGTTTTACATTTGGTTGACGAATAAGCAACAGATTTCCGTTGTGAAAAAGGAGGCGATGAAGTATGAAACTTTCATCACTTGTGTTTTTGTAAGAAACAATACAAATCTGTAGTTTCATTCCATTTTCAATCTATTCCTGACATTTTGTATATGGAATGTGTGCTAACTTGTTTATTTTTTGGGAATCTTTCTAAATAAAAGTCGTTGATCTCTTATCTCTTGGTAAGTTTTCTTTACATCACAAAGATACAGTCAAGGGACGTGAAGGGAGGTTTGGAGAAAATGCTAGAGAAGCCAGGTTGATATGGTTTGGACATTTTTGGAGGAGAGACAGCGGTTACATTGGTAGAAGAATGATGAGATGGAGCTACCAAGTAGGAGACAAAGAGGAGATTGATGGATGCAGTGAGGAAGGACATGGAGGTAGTTGGAGTCAGAGTAGAAGATACAGAGAACAGAGGGTGATGGAATATCTTGATTCACTGTGGCAATCATTTAGAAAGACACAAACTGAAAGGAAAAAGAAGAATTCAAATAAGTAAAGCAACAAATTTGGTTTTGACTCTGACTCATTTAAAAGGAGGTAAAAGTCTGTCCTAGCCGTAAAATGCACATTTCAGTCTGGAAAATCTGAAAAAGAAACATATTTTTCATCAATCTGCCATGAGGTCTAATTTCCCTGGCGCGAGTTCACTTTCTTAAAGCCAAATAAGATTAAATCAGGAGCAAAGTTTATAGAAATGGGATTATAATAAGTACTGTGATAAATCACAGATTTATGATCTAAAAAAAAAAAAGCATGGTCTTCCAGACTGCACTGTATTTCACTGATAACACTTGATGATGTGCATATGAATTCTTATTGGTGCTTCTTGAGCTTGAACTGTTCTTTTCAACATTGTCAACCTGATGACCTAACATCCTGTAGTGTCTGTGAGGTTCAGGACGAAACAGGAAACATGCAGAACAACAGCCAGTACCTGAAAAGAACTGATTCACACTGTAGTGTTACGGGTCAGAAAAGGGAAAAAAATAAATAAATAATAATAATCGTAACAGTAAAAACGAAGAAACACACCTGCAGTTAGAAAATGGAGAATCACATGAATGACACAGGTCTGTTTACCCACTTCACCAGGTAAAGTGAATGAAACTGATTAACGCAGAGTCACAGGACACAGGTGAGGTTGATGACACTGATTAACCAGGAGTGACAACAGCCACAAGGTTGATAATACACTGATTTTGCTATGACAAAAAATATATATCACAGTTTTTCAAAAATATATATTTTTTTCTTCATGCATCACTAGGGGTTTACTCCATTTCCTAATAATTCTAAGAATAGTTCTTCTTTTCTTTTAGGCCAACTCAAACAACAACTACCTCAATGCCCTCCATCAATCGATCTCCTCTTTCACCGTTTTCTCATTCAATTCGGAATCGAATACCGAAGTAGGTCATTCGGGATTTGATCCTGTATTAACTAATCCGCATTCGATTCACTTTGCATTCACATTCAGTTTAATTTGATATTCGCTGCGCATCCGATACCTGTTTTGCATTCACACACAATAAGGGAGCGAATGTGCATTAGTCTAACTATGGTCCAGTTTCAATTTGATCACGTGGTTATATATCCAGATCTCGTTAATATGCGGGTTTATTTAACATGAATTCTGTCAACAAATGCACGCGCAATTTTGAAGAAGAAATGGAGCAGGTTAAAGAAAGATCAAGGCGACGCATGAAAGCGATGACAAGGAGTCACAAACAACGAATCAAGACGATAAGGAGAGAAAATATGAGGAAGTGTTTTGTAATCCTGTTCCTAATAATGTAGCAACATCTAGCGGTTGACAAGGAGATGAGCCGCTCCTGTAGCATTTTACGAGCTTGTTAAACTAATACGGGTATTGTTGTTTTCATACACACGCGGGGAGCGACAACCATTATACTTTTTATAGCTTTACACCCGTATTAGTTGAGGAGCGAATGTGCGTTAGTTTGTAATGTGAATGCAAACGGGGAGCGAAACTGGTTTTGCGTCGCAGCGAATACCGAATTAAGTGCCAGTGTGAAAACGGCATTTGTCTCCTACCTGGTAGCTCTAAATTTAGGATAATTCTTCTACCAATGTGTCGACTGTCCCTCCACCTCAATCTGCCACCTGTCTTTTTTTTCTATTGTGGGTGTCTCTAATCCATTCAACATGGCTGGTCTCACAACCCTCCTGTAAAGCTTTCACTTCACCTTATCTGACTCTCTTCTATCACAGATCCCTCCTGACACTTTTGTCCAAACTGCCTGTACTAATATTAGAGAGGACTTTAGAGAATAATTACTGCAGTAGTGGTCATAGAATGACCATACTAGTATTAACTCAGGTTGGAATGGTCGCAGGTAACACTAACCGTCATAATTGTAATACAGTGAAAAAAATATAGTGCACGACCGTTGATGTCAAGCTAAAGGATGGTTTATTGTGCAAATTTTGCAGTTTGAAAATACCTTTCTATGCTGGCTAGAATGTAAACAATATGTTGGTTATATTGCTCCTTCATTTTGCTTTTCTTGTCGTAGGTAGTCTCTTCAGCAAATGCGTCTTTGAGTATCGCCTTAGACATGTTTTGTGTTGCAGCACTAACCTGTACGTCACCAGTAGACCTACTGTAGAAGAGGATGCATGTCTTAGTTTCATGCTATTTTCATATTCCATAGGAGCCTTCTTACGGTGGTGGTGAATGTAATCACTTGCGTTTCCTCCAGCTACAACCTTAACTCGATAACATTTGCATGCATTGCAATGTGGTTTTTTGTTCAGCGCATGATTTGTTCATATTTTCTCTGTCAATGTCCCTCAACAAACATTGTGTCCCCATGGCTCTCATGCAGCTACGTGCAGCTTGACATTGAGTTTTTTTTGGAAAACGTTCCACCTCCCAACCAAGATGCTCCTCGGAGAGTACCAGAAGTCATATCCTGGAAGTGATAAGAAAGGGATGTTTCAGGTCCTTATTGTTGGGTGGACCTGGGTTCACTTCCAAAGTGGTAGCCCCGTAGTGGACCTGTAGTGCTTTTGGTCACATGCTTCTTTGATGTGTAAAACCAGTTGTTGAAGGGAGATTATTTTGGTTATTGTTCCTAAAAGGGTTTTGTAGGTGGGTGAAAGGTTGTGTCTCAAACCACCACCTCTGTTGAGGGATGTTTTTTCCAGGTTGACATAAATGACTTCTACCTTCCTCAAACCATCTGTCTCCCCTGGCCAAGATTTGAACTTTTTGGTCCTCAGAGTGACAAGTAGCCTTCAAGTGTAGGTAGATGGTTGAAACGCCCTCTTCTCCTCATTCTTAGGATATAACTTCTGTTACTTCCCACCAAAAGTTAGAACTGAAGAAGCCTCTTGGATGAGAGTAGAAATATTTTCCAAAAAACTCAATGTCCAGTTGCCTAACTAAACCCTTGAATCTTGACCATCACCTGCATAACGGAGAACTGTCACTCTGACATAATGCTATATGAAGAATTCATTAATCATTAAAACAAACAAACAAAAAAAAACAACAATGGCAGTATTACATGAACAGTACACCCAGGTCTAGTCAATTGGTCAACATTTCAAGTCATACATTTAATCAACATTTTAACTAAAGATTAATCATAATTAGCATGTTTTCTCCTCAGCTCTGGATAGTTACCCTCCCCACATTAAAATCTGTGTTTTGATCCAGTTCTGTACTAACTTTATCATCTGCACAGCGGAGCCAATATTCCACCTCCGCTCTCTGCTCATATGCTGATCTAAACAGTTTGGCTCAGGATTAAGGGGAGCATTGGCTCACCATCTGGTACAAGGAGAAATCAAAGAACTCAGCAAGTAGACACATCTGGAGAGTCTTTAAAACCGAAGGCTGACTGGACCAGACCTGACCAAACTGCCTTTTTGTTGATGGTTAACATGATTTACAGGTATTTGAACTTCAAGATAATTCATATCAGTACCTCATTTCATTCGTTCAATTGCATTTTCCTGAATATTTCCCTAATTATTGTTTCATTTATCAGACAATATTTGTCTTTTTTTTTTTTTTACTTATATTTTGATTATGTGGAATGCTTTTTTTTTTTTTTTCTTTTATTTTTATTATTTGGAATGTTTTTTTTTTTTTTTTTTTTTTTTTTTTTTTAATAAGCACATTTAGAATCCTGCTAAGTCATGCCTTTGAAGGAATACCAACAATTTACCCCTGGTTAACAATTAAGCCAAAATATACTTTATTGTTAATTTTAATTATTCAAAAGGGGTTGGTGCAATTTCATGAAACACATGGTAAAAAAAAAAAAAAAAAGAACAGAGTTATCCCACTTGCACCTGTAGTCCCCTGACAATGAAGTTAAAAACTAGTTTCATAACACAAATGAAAATTGCAAAGTTTTGTGCTTTTTTTGTGTTTTATAATAAAACTGCATCTTGAGGTATATTGGTCCTTTAATAAACAACCACCACCTTTTTTCTGAACATTATTGATCCTACAGTGGTGAGACATATATTTGTCAGATGTTGTTGAGAAAAGTGACATCCAGGACAATTTATTAGCTTTTGTTGTGGGAAGATTACTTATTGAAGTCACATCCCACTGGAGTGGCATGATCATTCATCAATCTTGACACCTTTGTGTATTCCAGTTATCCTTAAGGGCCAATGGTTTAGCCAATCATGGCTCAGAGGGACAGTTAACCACAATGAATCTTCAACCATGTGAGCCATCACCTACGTCTTCTTCCCTGCAGCTTCCCATGTCGCTGACAGTGGATGGTCGTCCAACATAGGATCCGGCCGGAGCCCGGTCTAATGAAGATGGAGCACACCGCCAATGTCCTTTTTTTCTTAATCCAACACTGGATGTATAAATGGCACAGTCGGGACTTTATTTCATCATCAGGGTAAATAAATCACTGTCTTTCCTTCTTTGGTTTTATCAAATGCAACAAACCACACAGACAAGTCCAAGCTGAGGTAAAGGTGTGACCTCATACCTCATAAAAGCAATCAATTCAATTCAACTGTGTATATTGACCGACCGACCGACAGACAGATAGATTTGAAATTTGTAAACTGGGAACATAGGATGTTAATGGAGAAGAAGGTTAGTAGTAGATAGTAATTCATGTCTGGTAAGGAAGTGACGTTATCACAGTCTGATATACAAATTTAATTGTACAGAGCAGCTTTTTTCCACATTTAAAGCCAGTATTTGACGTGTTTTATTCAAAATGTCATATCAGCGTAAAAATGATAAAAAAAACTAGTATTATATCTTATCTTCACTTGTAAATAAAGTCATGCACCACTCGTTTCCAATAAAAGCATAAAAACATGTTATTATTATTAATAATTTGATAAGTCCTTTTTATCTTTCTTTAGTTTAAAAGTCTCTGTCTCAGTGGAGATCACTGCCAAAGAAGAAAGTCCACCATGAACACATCTGTTCCCATTGTATGATTTTCAGTCTGCACAGAATGACTGCTCCACCAGGCACAGTTTCAATAAGAATAAGAAAAAAAAAAAAAAAAAAACTTGAGAAGCTGTCCAGGGGATTTTGCTTCTTTCCTTACCTTTTGTAAGTTACACACTCCAGGGAGATCAGGCTTTAGTTTCACAGAGTTCCCCCTGCCATGAGGCACAAGAACTGCGGGCCTCACAGTGCAGATCTACGCAGCAGTTTTTTTTCAACCCTGAGCACAAAAATATGTTGCACATATACAGTAGTTGACAATTTACTTATAAACACCGCATTATATACACCAGCTGAAATAAGTACATTTAGTTCATACATTAAAAGTGTAGTAACATGGTAATAGTGACATACAGCAAAACAGTCTCTATGTATGTCAAACAAACACAGCATAGTGATTGCAAAATCTAAGCTGAGGATTTCACAATCACTGAATGAGAACAATAACAATTTAATGTATTTTTTGTTTGTTTGTTTGTTTTCAATTCACATGATGACAGGTCAAACTGTGCCTCCCCTGACTGAACATCACTGGACAATAGATAGGCACATGTTAGTAGTGTTAGTAGATAATTGGTATTCATTGTTAGTTTCATTTCTGGTAATGATTGGTACTACAGATGCTGGGTTTGTGTTTTTTTTTTTTTTTTTTTTTTTTTTTTTTTTTAAAGGCTTGACCTGTTGTGATGTCCAGTAAAAAAAAAAAGAATACATTATTTTGTATTTTTTTTTCCCATTTGTCCATCTTATGTGCAATGTGCATGCATTTATCTTCATCTGCTTGTCTGTTGCCGGGTCACAGGAGCAGCTTGCACCACCTAAATCCCATTACCCCTTTTTTTTGTGAGCCTGAGTTATGTGGGTCAGGTGCAACGGATACTTTGCTTGTTATTAGCAAAAAATTTACAGTCATTCACTCACAGGGCTAATTATTTGACCTCTTTAAAGTCATTGTGATAAGAATCATTAAACCCTTGCATTTATAAAGTGTGGTGCTCATTAATTAGTAGTAATAAATCAATTTAATTGAGTAAATAAGAACATTTCCAAATAAATATTTACTCACAAGAGGATGTGCAGAAATTACACACGATTGGTAAGGGTTCGTGTGCTGCAAGTTCTCCATCGCTTCAAGATGGATGGTATTTGATTGACTTGTGGAGTTAATTAACCTAATATGTCTGTTCCTGTCAGCCAATCAATCACCTGGTTGGCATACAGAATATGCAAGCTAATTAGTGCTGTGACAAGAAGAAGGATGATACTGAATGTGTCAATTCAGTCTTTTCAGCAACACACAGGGATAAACCCAGCATCTGTTCAGGCACCAATCATTAACAGAAAAGCAACCGACAATGAACAATAAAACGTTTACTTATTTCAACTCAATTAGTCAAGAAATACCCAAACTTTTAGTACTTATTGTCATTATTCTATAACACTTGCCCTGTGTTAGATGTTGTTGACCGTGGATAGACATGCTATAGTGCAGTCTTCCACAGTCTTCTTTTTTTTGCCGGTTAAATGTCTCGTACTATTTTCACGGACCGGTCTTTAAGTTGCAGATAAATATCCCTTAATAAAATTAGATTTAATGTGTTCTGAAATATTTTCCTACCCATAAAATCTTCCTCCCCAAATGAACTTTGAGGATTTGCCCGTGCACACAGCCTATAACTTTCTGCTACCAGGTATAAAAGGTTAGAATCTTGTATCAATGACTCTGTGTTATTTTGAGTTTATTGTTGTTGTCTTCACAGAGGAAATATTTCTTTATCAAATATAGTTGCATTATTGATAATGGAATCAAAGCCTTTCTATTGGTAAGTTCTTTTGTTGATATGGGTATGGATCGAATGTAAGATATAGCCCGATGGGACCAAAATAAAACATTATTTCTCTGTGGCCCGGCAACAATTCACCTACGGACCAGTACCGCACCCCGGCCCAGTGGTTGACGACCACTACTATAGTGACTCAAAGATACCCCTATAGCGAAAGATGCCTAGTGAGATGATGCACATTTCCTTAAAAATGAGCCCCAGATTCCCCTAAATAGTGAGTTGAAACACATATGAAAAAAGCTGCAAAACTGCTCAAATTGGTACACAAAAGTACACATGGGAAGAAACTACTGGAGTAAGCTCAAGTTAGTAGACCATGTACTGATAAAATATTGAATATGCAGAATATGAATAAGTTGGCTTACAAAACTGTTGAAATAACATACAATGGAGAGCAAATTAAATCACTTTTTGTTCTTTTTTTGCATAACAACCACAAGACCACCACTGCGTCTAAACACTGCCATCACTCAGTGTTTCTCAGGCAGCCTAGTAGGTGGGTGGTGTTTCTTTTTCCACCCTGTAAAACAGTTATCCTCTGGCTGCGTTGGCATGGCAACAGTGTGAGACGGGTTCCTCATGTTCCAGTACAGCGTTTCATTCCTGTAGCTTCATGTTGGAGAACTAGGGATGGGGGATGAGAAGGAGGATGACAAAGATACACAGTGAAGCTTTTTTTTTTTTTTTTCATGTCATCCTGGAAAGTAAAACAAACAGCTGTTATTGTTGATGCTGTTGTTGTTTTTATGTTTTCATTTTTCGCAGACCATTTAAGCCATTTATGTTTTATTATAATCATCTGCGACGCCTCAAAAATGACCCCACAGTTTCTCAACTGAGCCGGGTCGAATTCATTTCCATGGTAACAAACCGTGGCAAGTTGTTATTGTGTTGTTTTGCCATCGCTCTCAGATTGTAGCAGCAGTGTGTTAGAGCGACTCTCCGGGCGACATTTCTTCAGCAAATGTCACAGATGCAACTTAGCAGACACAGCAGCTGTGTTTAATGGCTGTGGCATTCAGGGCAGTAGGAATGGGAAATTTCCGCTTTGATGAAATTAAAACTTTGTTTATGATCTTCTGACTTGCGTAGGGGAATTAGGAGTTTGTGCGGGCAGTTATATTATTTCATAAGAATAATTATTTCTATGAAATGTTCTCCTTTCATTTCAAATGTCCCCACATTGTTCACACGCACTCTCTCACCAATGCTGGCTGCACAATAATCTCACGGTCTGCCTCGTTATATCGCGGAATATATAGCCATGTATGGAGAGTTCTTACGGAGATGTGCGAGGCCAGAGAGCTGACAGAAAAATAACAGATGCAACTATGAGATATGGCTCTGCAACACTGGGACGCACTGTACAGATTGTATCAAATGGAAGATTATTTGTTTACATTCATGTACAGAGCCAGGGGAAGGTTTTGTATAGTATTGTGTTTATTTTACTGCATTATGCAACAAACGGCTCTGAGACACAAGATGATTGGGGTTGTTTCGAAATCTCTGGTTCAGGTTGCAGAAGTGGGAAAATAATTAACTAAACATTCATAGATTTCATGAATTGGCATTAGAGGATTTTCAGAAAATGAAATTTGCATAGATTCCACTCTGCAAGTAACATCTCCCGCCTCAGGATTGTTGGCTCTTAGATGGAACTGGCATTATCAGTGGTGTCCTGGGAAATGGACCTCTCATCTGGGAAGATGGATCTTCCATGTCCACCGTCAAGCACCAAGATTAAATCTTTCATCTGGCTCTGCCCCTGATTTATGTTCCTTATGTAGATTGAGGCTCAAGTCACATTGGCACATTGCGCTTCAGCTATGCATGAGGAAGGACTCGTGTTGATTGCCAGCTTGGTGTGGGTGTATGTGTGTGGACTTGAGTGAGTACCTGTTTGTTTGTGTGTGAACACTCATCTTCTCTTCCTGTCCTTGTGAGGACAGTTATTGAAAAGATACACAGCGTTTTTGCATTAACCTTTCAGCATAAACTTTTAAGAAGTTTTAAGATCAAATTAATATATATAGTCCGACCGTGTAATCATCTTTTTTTCACAATATTTCACATTTAAATCTGTTCTTCTGTAAAATTTCCATAGCCCTTATTTCCATTGCTATCCAATTATGGGGCAGAGGTGGCCTGGTCTTTAGGGAACCGGACTTGGGTCCAGGGGGTTCCAGGTTAGGATTTGAAGGAAAGGAAGGAAGGAGGAAAGCAAACTCCTTGTCATTGTGACATTTCGATTCACTCCACTGCACACAACGAAATGTGACCTCTGTATTTAACCCATCACCAAAGTGAACAGTGGGCAGCTTTGAGCACCTGGGGACCAGTGAGTTGGGATAGTGCCATGCTCAGTGGACCTCACAATGACAAGGAGTTCCATTTTCCTTCCTAATAGTTAATTGTATATTTTCTTCCTATCTATTTAGCCAGACTATGCAGCTAATGATAAATTGTTTTTTAGCAAGTTGTAAATGCAATGAAACTAATTTTAAATCAATGCTCTATTTATCTTCTTGTGACCTATCACGTTATAACAGTCTAAATTCCTAAAAATACTGCTGAATTTCTTCTCTGAAACCAACACCACCAAATTTGTGTGTGCATGCTTGCCACATGCCCTTGTTCTCCACCTTCTAAGAATAACTATGTCTATAGAAGAGGCATTAAAGGTGTCGTTATATGAATTTCAAGCGAAATTTAGGCTATGTCAGGGGTATTAAACCCCTAAGTCGCTAGTATCTATCTGACCCTGGTGTCTGTACTCATAATTACCTGTTCTTGAACTGGCAAAATAACTGGATGGGAGGAACTACTGCAAGTTTAAGGTTAAGGAGGTTAAGGTTAAGAGGTTGGGTCAAGAGAAACGTGGCATAAAGTGTCCTTCATGTACACGGAAGGCAGCAGTACCATCCAGTCTTCAACAATTTATCTCAGATCTGACAGATGTCCTTGGCCAGAACTTTTCCCAGACGGAAGGGACAGCACTCAAATGACTGAGGACAGGTGTGGGACATTTTGGGTCTGTATTGCAAAAGTGAGGTCTCACAGACAGTGTCCATGGCCAATGAAGGGACTTTTACGACCCATGTCTTTGGTCGTATAATTGTAGTGTGTGTGTGTGTGTGGGGAGAATTGTTTCTGTTTTGTCAGCGCTATCTCTGATTGGCAGGATCACATGGGTGGAAAACTGCAAGTTGATTGGTGGACAGTCAGGATATAAACCAGCTCATGTCAGCCATCTGCTTTTTCCTCCTCATTTCTGCTTTTGCCAAGAGCTTGGCCATGTGCTTCACGTATATTTGCTGGGATTCTTCATTGTGGTTATGTGAGCTAACCTTATGTGTCTGCTGTGACTTTGAAGCCCAGTTGTGTGAAATAGCTTTAGTTTTTTTATCCGGCTTTTGCTTGTTTTGTTTTACAAAGTCCATAGTCAGAAACCTGTATTTTCCTTTGAGTTGTGTTGAAGTTAATAACAGCTGAGTGCTCATGGTCCTATTTTTATGGTTGTTTTTCTTTTTATTGAGATAAATAAATAGCTAAAAATTCTATGGTCTGTGCGTTGGCCACTTTCTTGGGAATGGGATGAGAAATTGGGCTAAATCAGGTTTCGTAGCAGTTTCTCTAGACTTGGGACGTATTGGGGGACCCACTGCAGACTACCAGCTGCCCCATATACCGGGCGCCAATTGGGGAATGCGGGCAAACTGACCTAGACAGTGACACACAAGACTGGCTAGCTGCATCTGAGATATCTAAGAACTCACAAAAGAAAATTTGAAAGAAGACACACGTGGGGGAGTTGTTCCTGATGTTTTTCCTAGCTAACGGTACTATCTGTCTATTTACTGTTGGTTCCTTGGCTTCTAATTGGACAAACCTGCAGCCTCAGTTTAATACACAGTTTAACACCATTCCTTCTTGGTGGAGCGGTGTGAGCTCTGGGACCTGAGCTTGTGTTAACTTCTTAAGGTTTTTCATTGATGTTTGGAACAACACCTCAATGTCATTACGCTTACATGGGTTTAATTGGCTTCTCAGTCAACCCCTTAAGGTCAACCCTGAAGAGGTAACTCGGTGAAAGGTAAAGAAAATCCATGTTTTCCTCAGACGTCTCTTAGTCCAATACTAAAGTACACATGTTCATTAGCAGAGCCTTAAATCCGCTTGAGGACAAAGCCTCTTTTAAATAATTCTATTTGGAAATTATGGTTTTTCATTCCTTATGTTCCTCCCAGATGGTAATGGGACATGATCTTACTAAAGACCACGACATATGGGTTGTCTTCAGAAGTCTTAGTAGAACAGACTCTTGGCAGAGGGAGGCAAAGGGAAACTGATACCGTTTCTGTGGATTGGAGATTGCAGTTCTACATGGTCCTCACTGGAATCCTATCTCTGTATTTCACCTTACAAACACCTCCTCAGAGGAAAGCTTATTGATTTCCTTTCAGCCGGACTTAATTCTTCCATGGAAAGGAGCCTATATTTAAAGCTGGGGTGTTTCCTCAGAAACCTGAAAAATATAGGCTTGTTAGAAAAGAAACCAACATGATATGTACCAGTGACAGATGGAAAAAGTATTTGACAAAAAAACGCCAGATTTTTTGTTATTTCAGTGTTTCAGAATCCACTTTGACAATATGCATTGATGCGCTGTTTAGTTTGATGCTCATAATAGTACAAAATATAAGAATTGAGCAATTTAAATAATAAGCTAGGCTAGCTTTTTTATAGGTTATGGTAATTATTTGTTAATAACAACCAAAAAATTAGAAGCTTCTTGGTAGGAACAAGAAAGGATTGCCAGAAAAGACCTAACGACATTGAGAAGAATATTTCCCTCATGATTTGGATCAGTGGTTCTCAACTGGTCTCACTCTGGGAGCCACATTTCCCAGTGGTCATTAAGTCGCGACCCACTCTCATAGAATACAAACCAAGCAAATTAATTTCCTAAGAAAAAAAAGCCTTTGAATAATCCCTTTTTTTTTTACCATACTCATTTTATTCATCAGATTGTGACTTTCAAATTAAGAGATTCCCTCAAATAAAACACATGCTCAACAGCAGATTCACATTATTTAAATGATTTTTGACCAGCTGGACCCATTCAGTCCACGACCCACTTTTGGGTCGGGACCTACCAGTTGAGAAGCACTGGTTTAGAAAAGACAGTTCACTGTCAAGAGGTGAAAAGCAGGACTTTACTTATCGACGCAGCTCCTAAACACAGCAAGAATTAACTCTTCTAAACAAACAGCATTAATTATTATACTGTGGATGTGCTCTCCAAGCCCTGTAGACTTAAAAACTCATAAATTGCTTGTCAGCGGATGAAAAACAACTCCCTTGGTACGAATCCCCTGCAGCAATGCACTGGTACTGGCACATCTGGAGTTTCCTCACTGGATTTACACTTCCTCACAGTAGCACACAGCAGGACAATGTAACAAGGTAGCCGGAGGACTGAAATACTGACTGTAAATTAACTAACATTACTGCTGTTTTGCCCTTTTTTTATTTTTTTTTTTTGGTTTGCAAGCAGACAAGCAACTAGACGTTTTCTTGGAGTTGAACGACATTTCATTCCTCAGCTGAGGAACTTCATCAGTTTCTGGTTGACTTCATAAGGTAGTAGTACTACTACTACCTAGGTAGTAGAACTACTAGTACGCTAGTAGTTCTACTCCTCTTGACCTCTTCAAGAGGAGTAGAATTGGACCTCAGTGAGCAAAGTTGTTTTGATCACGCCTCTTGGGGACAAAAACTGCTCAAATGTTATAAAGCTGTCGGCATGTCCATTTTGGTCCATTGTGCAGCAGTAAGCACATCTGCCTTGCAAGCCAAGAGCAAAAGTAAATCAACCTATCAATGTGTTCTATGCAAATTACTGGTCATTCCTACCCTGAGGTCTTCCAGGGGTATCTGGGTCATGAACCTCCTCCAAATGTTATGCAATGAAAATAAAAAAAAGTCAGCAATCTTTAATATATTAAATTAGATTTTCCATTAAGGATATACACCATTTGTTATTATTAAACTGTCATACTTTATAGAATAGGAGAGGAAATGAGGGAGAAAATAAAAGTACAGGAAATGATCATAGTCTATCTGCCCAGAATGTTTACTTCATACATGAGCTCTCGTTTCATCTTTAATGAAAATGTAATGTGGCCAATTTGAGCGTGTGCCTGTGTGTGTGTGTGTGTGTGTGTGTGTGTGTGTGTGTGTGTGTGTATGTGTGCTTGTGCTTATATTATTCTATCTGTCATACTACGGCACCAGGTTTCGGATATTTACCAAGGGAAACATAATGGTTAAAGGCAGCTGAACAATAGGTAATTTAGTGAAAAACTGATTTTTGATGTTCTTCAAACATTTCTGACGTTGATTTGTGAGCTTGCGTCCTTATTGCATCACATTTCAATTAAGAAACATACCATGGCTCATCAACCCAGTACTGATAGGACAGACATTTATTTTGATCCAGAAAGGTTAGCCTAAAATCTCCCCTAGATGTTGGCTCACTGCTGTTGGTAAAAAAAAAAAACAAACAAAAAAAAAAGAAAGAAATAAGTGGATCTTTGCTTTAGTCAATAATTATAACTAGCATTGGTGCAACCGACAATTTCAGATAGAGAAATGGCAAAGAAATAATGAATATGGTATGTGAAGGTCAATATAGACTCATTCTACCAAAGACAATTAAACATAGATTAATTAAAATGAAAAATGTACACCATCAGCCCGAAGCTATTGAATATTTAAGATGTACTATGTTTAATCAATTCTTACATTAAGGAAAACGCCGCTTTTTGAATTTTAATGTAGTTTTAAACTGTTAGCACAGCCACTGGCATTGCATATATACTGTAGTCATCGACATCAGTGCGTGGCTGACTTCACAGCTCTCTCACTGTGCTGTCAGTGCCAACTTGTATTCTGAGCCAGCAGAACCACTTTCCCCCACCCGTCAGTGTGGACTTTGTGGGAGAGGTGTAACAGAAGAGGACGAATCTGCCATCTCGTCATAGACACAGCAAAAAGTGGGGAGGACACACTGTCTGGGTGGGTGGATGATAATCACAGGGTGAGTAATGACAAAATGAAACTCGCCTGAAGATTTGTCTCTCTGATGGCCTGAAGAAAAACGAAAAAACAGATTTTCTTACGTTCTTGTGTTTCTTACCCACTGATCTATGGCAGGCAAACTTACCTTTATGTGAGAATGAGACAAAATGAGTTACGACAAATTGAAATGTCAATTGATTTAAGAAAAGAAAAAAAAACATCGGCACCCTGACTTGCAAACTTTTTTAGGTATGAAGAAAACTGTTTACTAAATTCCATAAATGTTCATTAAATACCTTTTTGTGTGCCGTATCCATCTATGTTCCATTTCTTCCGCAACCAATGGGAGCCGCATCGCAGCAGCTAGTCTATTTCCAACACTCATCTCCTTCACCTTGTTTTTGCCATGCGCATCAGGCTCCGTACTCCCTTGGATACTCTACAGCAGTGGTTCTTAACCTGGGTTCGATCGAACCCTAGGGGTTTGGTGAGTCGGTCACAGGGGTTCAGTGAAGCCTCTGCTGAGGAGGTCAAGACACCGCAAAGGTCAAGACACACCGACTCACCCAACTAAAGTAGGGTTCGGTGAATGCGCATATGAAACTGGTGGGGTTCGGTAGCTCCAACAATGTTAAGAACCACTGCTCCGCAGGTTCTGTACAACATACCTCATTTATCAGAGGCTAATAAAGCCTGATAACAATTTCATCATTCTAACAACAAAGGCCTAGTGATTAAGAAAACAGACTTGTGTCCACAAGGACCCCAGTTCGAATCCCCCTAGCGCCAAGTTACCGCTGAGGTGCCTTGAGTATGATATCCCGAGCGCTCAAAAGATGCCCACTGCTCACTTTGGTGAAGGGTTAAATGCAGAGTTGACATTTCATTGTGTGCTGCGGTGTGACTCACAATGTCAAAAAAAAAAAAATACTTCATCTTTAATTTACAGTAAGAATGCACATCAACACATCAAGTTACAGTGGGGTTTGACGTACAAAGTACTGTCTCTCGGAACCTATTGTTATATACAGTAGAACAGGTGGATTCTGTCCGTTTTGGGTAGGGGATGGAATCAAAGTGCTACCATGTGTCCCTTGATAGACTGACAGCAATTTGATATATCATTGAATCATGAAATTGCCAGAGATACCATGCAATACAGAAGGATTTTATTTTAACACAGTGTGAGTCAATGATATATGATGTGAGGCAGAAAAAAAAATATATACAATGGATACATAGGACATACATACAACAAAGATCTGAGCGAGCCTTACTGTGCTGAGATGCACTACTTTGAGCAGATACATGTAGTTGAAGTTGATGGGGATGTGGACCCTTTCGGGTCATGTTGCCGCTTCAGGTGAGTCGTCAAGTTTGTTGTGCCCCCTGTTTATTTAACCGTAACGCAACACAGTTTACATATCACATTAGATACACCCTGCTCTCCACCGCCCTTGTGCAAACCAAACTTTTTCCACACATGTACTTATGGCCAATCAGTGAATGTATCACTTCAGATTCTTCCTTCATGCTACTGCTATTCTCACTCTGATAGAGCGTTGTCTCTCTGGAGCTGGTCTAGTTTGTCTAATTTGAAAAGACATTCCGCATTCTTTGATTGGCTCCTGGCTGAAATAGCCAAATACCTGCTGCGTGGAGCGTACATAAATACCTGAATAACTGAGTAAATACCTTATGACAACGTATGTACTTTCTCTCTCTTTCATTATGTGTCGATAAACTCTGTAGATATGTAGGTGGCATCAAACAAACCTCATTTACAAGTCTATGCTGCAGCCAAGCCTTGGCAACACAATGTTGCTTTACAGCTAGCCAAGAGTGTTGTAATCTCTCGCAAATGTACAAATATTTTATTTTTTTTCTAACACAGCTAGTTTATTTCTTATAAAACAGAATGAATGTACACTAAGAGGATATTCCGAAAATTGACTTTATCCAATTTAACATGGTAGGAATAGAATCTGTCTTCCAAGATTGGGTCTTTTCTCCTTCTCTACAAGATTTAAATGCATTTTTTACACTTAATTTACGTCTCTGTCTTGGACAAGTTGCAATTAAACAGCTGAGCATGCAGAGAACTCAGCAGCAGGAGGGTACTGCTTTGTCGGGGCATTGGAAATCCAGATGGAATGTATAATACCACTACAACTATTTAAGTCATGTGTTTACGGCACATTTCAGCATGCTAACAAAGGCAAACACAACAAAACCCCCGAGTTATTCTTTGGAATTCTTGAGAACTCCTTGACCACAGCACGACGTCTTGCATGAGTCACTTATCCTCCAGTTTCCAGTCATGTATGAAATATTTCCCCTACTGTTACGATGGATTATCACACTGGGTACTAAGTAGAGTACTCTTTATTTATTGATGGGGACAATATTATTCTGTTGTCAGCAGAATTTTTCGCCTGCTTGCCTGCAAAGTGAGCACTTCGGATTTTCAACACAACTTGCTTGGACCCTGTAACCGATTGAGTCCATCATTAGAAGAATATTTTTAACCTTTCGAACTGTTTAATTCAACTCCTCAAAAAAGCTTAGAAGTAAAGATTTCCAGAATTTTCTGTTATGTGAAAATGTGGTCCAATATCATTACTTTATTCAAGGATTCCTTGAAGTGTTGTCCGTGTGGCCACTAGGGGAGCCATGCTGGTGTGTTATTATGAATTTAATTTGAAAAATTTATAAGCAAAAATGGAAAATCTTTGTTAGATGTAATGTAATGTTGCTCAAACTTGTTTTTTTTTTACTTACAGCTTGTCCCTTTTTCATGGGTTTCCACATTAAATCAATGTCTTTGTATATTCGGCTCTTAAATCATGTTGCCGCAACGTTTATACAATTTATTATTGCACTTTTCAATCCAATGCAGGACTACCAGTGTCTCCTAGTTAATCAGTGTCATCAACCTCACCTGTGTCTTGTGCTTCAGTGTTAATCAGTGTCTTTCATCTCACCTGCTGCCCAGGGTATAAATACATCTCCTTCAAGCTGTCGCTCTCATTGTTTGTGGTCATTGTTTGGGAATATGCTGGGTCTGTGTTTGATTTGAAGCTGATATTTCTTTTATTATTTTAGTCTCTGTTTTTGTGCCTGGCCCTGGTTGGGTTAAAAGTATCAGGATTATCTACCTGATGGCTCTTAAAGTTGTTGAAGAAACTCTTAGTCTTTCCTTGCAGTTCTGGCCAGTGTTGCATTCACTTCCTCTCTGGTTGCACGTCCTCTCGAGCATGAGAAGCAGATAAAGAAAATTCTTAAATAACATCAAACAATAGATTAATTAAATTTAAATAATAACAGTGTTTTTGAGTATTTGCAAAAAAAAAACAAAAACATTGAAAAACAGTGAGATGAAATGGAGAGAAACTAAATTTCAAACATAGGAAAGAGCCTTTTGTTGGAAGCTTTTGTTGTTCAACAGAAAAGCAAAGTAATTGAAAGTTAACCATAACTGCACCAACAATAACAATAATATCCTTCCCTTGATTTCCCAAGGTGAACCCCTGAGGGAATAAATGTTTTATCTAATCCAATACTAGGTCTCCATGGAGATGTATCTCCAATGGCTACAAGCTTACATAAAAATACATTTGTATCAACTTTGAACGTTTAAAACAACATCAAACATTCCATTTAAACATGCAGTATATACATGCAGTATATAAGCATCTCCACTGGCTTCAGGTCATGGCTGCCCTTTATTTTTGCCTCTTTATTCACACTATAGGTTGTGCATCCTTTCACATTTTTGATCTCCATCCCGGTCATGTACCACACGA
>JAFBJS010034856.1:42688-73838 GCA_016785265.1 Paraplagusia blochii
CCCCCCCCAGGTACGGAGTCCAGGGAGGCGGGTCTGGACATCGCTCGTTGGAAGAAGAAAACAAGGATGGTTGCACCGGAGGAGGGTCCGACATCTGAGGACAGTGGATAGATAGAGAGATAGATAGATAGGTGTTCAATTACAAATGTCTGTGTTCGTTTAAAGATACCACAACAATATAAACCTGTTAATATATCACTAAACAATTTATAATCAGTGATTTATTAATTTAACAGTCTCGGAATGTTTTTTATTATTCTTATTATAATCATTTTGATGATGATTATTAAAAAAAAAGGTACACTGAGTAGTTTTCTCTTGTCATTCATTCTTGCTCTTTTTTTCTGTTTTTGTCTGCTTTTGCTGCTGCCAGTGTGTACTCTAGTGATTTAGCCAATCATATTTCAGCCTCAGGTGTTGCCAGATTGGTCGGAAATCAGCCCAAAGGCCAAATGAGTTGGTAGTGCAGGTGCTGGAGACTGAAATGAATGACAACCAGACAGTTTATTTAATAATAATAAAAAAAAAAAAAAAAAAAAAAAATTAAGTTGCCATAAAGCTGATACAGCAATTTTTTTTACATGGTTCAGAATTATGTTTAGAGCTTTCAGTGATTACACTGGAGGTCAGAGAAGGTAGGTTCTTAATAATATAGCAAAATTAAAAGCTATGGCGGGAATATGATTGGACCGATTGGAGTATTACCACGGTGTAATTTGTCCTCTCAAGATTTAGTGAACACCTAATAAGAAGTTTTGCTGATTAAATAAGTTTTATCTCGAATATCCTTGCCCTGTTGTTTATTTATTTATTTATTTATTCATGGCAGTGTTGCAAACTGACTCAATAGGGCCTCATTATTTAAGTTTAAATAAAACAAAAACAAATAAAAAAACAGTATCGCATATATTTATCCAATATTGGGCAATAATGATACATACATACAAAAATAAATACATTCATGTTAGTTGGGATGACTTGGTAATGCGTGAGAACTATACGTAATGACTTGAACACAATCACTCATGGAATAAGAGTCAATTTCATACAGTCTTCTCCTGCTTTTCCTTTCAGCTTGGCCCTCATTCAAGGGTTGCCGCCGCAAATCAGCGTTTTCCATCTAACCCTGTTCTCTGTATCTGCTACTCTATCTCCAACTACCCCCATGTCCTCCCTCACTGCAACCATCAATCTTGATGGTTACTACCTGGTAGCTCCATCTCTAGGATGTCTCTCCTCTGAACATGTCCAAGCCATCTCAACCATCTCTGGCTTCTCTAGCTTTTCCTCCCAACCTTCCTGTGACTTTTCAGGTAGTAATGTTCTGGAACCGTTTGTTATATACTAGACCAGTGGTCCCCAACTACTGGGCCGGGGACCGGTACTGATCCGTGGGTGATAATAGAATGGCTAGGATTACATCATCAATAATCCAACTATATTTATTTAAGACATAATTTCTCAGTGAAGACAATAAACAATAAACTCAATATGATGCAGATAGATTTAAACTGTTTTCATTGGTGAGTCATTGATGCTAGATACTAACCTTGTATACCAGTCTGGTAGCAGATATTTATAGGCTGTGTGAACTTGAGAAATCCTTGTTGTGTGCATGCACAGTTAATAAGGGTAGGAACTATTTTATAGGTAGGAAAATATTTCAGACAACCAGAAATGTCATTTTATTGAGTGGTATTTATCTGCCACAACTTAATGATTGTATCTTATCTCTGCACATCGGTGAATTCCTTTTTCGTCTCTTCTCCCGCTCAGGTTCCTGCTCCTCCCACCCTCATCAGTCAACCCAGGAGGACTGTTAGGAGAAAATGAAGTACCACACGCTAAGAGGATCAGGACCTCCAGTTGATTATGAAGTGAAAAGGTAAGAAAAAAAAAAAAAACTGTGATAACGTAAAAAAAAAAAAAAAAAAAAAAAAAAAAAAACACACAAAGGGACAAGGGGAGAGCGAGGAAAGGACACGAATGAGGGAAGCCAGTTTAAGGGGGCGATGCATTATTCATCGCAGTAAAGCTCACAGCTCATTGATTTAATGGAAATACGATTCTTATCTTTAGAACTCACAAGACAAAAGCCCTACTTCTCACCATATGTCACTGTCTGATTGGATAATGCTCTGACCGACAAGCACAGACAGTAAATGTCATCCCAGAGATTTTTGGCTAAGTCCTGACCCAGGTAGTCTATCAAGAGTTCACATGAGAGTTCGTCAACCTCATTATTAATATGAAAGTTAATCTCACTCATTATTGTCCAAAGAACTCTAATTAGACTTTTCAGGGAATTATTTAAGTCATATTTATACATTCCAACATTCCAAGTTTTGTACAGGCAGTATGTGTTGATATACAGTGTATATATATATATATATATGGTTTCTTTTCACGCAAAAGCATGTGTAAAGAGCCAAATGTAAATCACATATGAAGTTATTGCTTTCAGTTGGGTGCCGTCATATTAAAAGTTTGATATTAACTTTTTCCCTGACGTTTTTAGATCTTTGCATTTCATACAATTTTTTTTCTTTGTCTGAGGCCCATTTATTGATGCATTCCATCCCCTCATATAACTTGTGAGTTGGGACCGAACGACTATGATATTATGAGTTTTTGCATTAAATTCGTCTTTCCAATTCATCTACAGCAAAATAATTTCTTTCAGTCATTTCCGTCTCTCAGTTACTTTTTTTTTTTTTTTTTTTTTCCGTTTTTTTTATTAATGAATACCCTTTTAAATCTGTCCCTTATACACCTCTTGGGTGCCCCTCCGCGGGTGCCCCCCCGCATTTCCCTGACGTTTTTAGATCTTTGCATTTGATACAATTTTTTTTCTTTGTCTGAGGCCCATTTATTGATGCATTCCATCCCCTCATATAACTTGTGAGTTGGGACCGAACGACTATGATATGAGTTTTTGCATCAAATTCGTCTTTCCAATTCGGCTACAGCAAAATAATTTCTTTCAGTCATTTCTGTCTCTCAGTTACTTTTTTTTTTTTTTTTTTCCGATATTGTTATGAATGAATACACTTTAAAATGTCAGCGTGCAAAGGGAATTCTTGTTTAAGTCATTACGACAGCACATGGAAGCACGTCTGAGGAAGATCGAGGAGGTAAAAAATTCATGCTGTGGGAAATAGGAATGCATGTCGATTTAAGCCGTTTCTTCTACAGCAAAGTTTTTTTTTGCGCAGGCTGATATGTAAGTCTGGATATGGAGAAAGTGAGTTCTGTCTGTGTCAGTATTGACAGACGCAGTTAGATGTTTGGCTCTTGGGGGCTTAGCTCTTCTGAAATGCACTAAAGCGAGAAGAGCCAGGGGTTGGTGCACCGCACACACTCGCTATCACAAATACACACAGATGAACAAAAACCGGCACACACACACACACACACACACACACACACACACACACACATACACTCATTGCCAGTCATGCACTCGCAGCAGCTCACTGAGGTGAATCAAACCTGAGTCCAAACCTCAGCGGAGTGAGTTTTCAACCCTCTTAAGGGCCGTGTTGGAGAAACACCTCAATCCCTTTCTTCTTTGCTTTACATAGCCCTGAGGCTTTTACCAAACGAGGCTTAAACTATCGACAATGAACACACCTCATTCTGATTCCAATATCTCTTTTTTTTTTTTCTCCACTGGTTACCTAAAGTGCCTAGAGGTGGTCGACTGCGAATGTAATGGGCTTCTTTTGATATTTCAGTGGACTCATCCTCGGGTGGGTGTATTTTCCAGGGTTTCAGTGACTTGTGAAAGTGGCGGCAAAGGTGAAGTTGTAGGTGGCGAGTAAATGACACTCGGTGTGGGGGATGAAGGATGGACTCATTCAAACTGAAGGTAAGACTTGGGGGTAGAACATTTCAGGTGTTGTGCAATCAAAAAAAAAAAAGAAAAAAAAAGCTACCAGTGAATTTTTCTGTCTGTCTCTGACAAATGAGCAATCAACCTCCAGACCATGAAATCAAAGCCAACCCTAAAGACTGGTTTCGATTTTTTTTTTTTTTACAATATCATGGCAGCATTATCATCATCATTCTCATCAACATCATGATCCCCTACTGCCCTGAATGATGAGTATGCACATGTGTCAGTGGTACATAAAAGACCCAGGCAGCTACAGCATTATAGTTTCACACAGAGGTAATCTCATGGTGGTAATCTCAAGGGTTAAAGACACACTTCAGTGGTTCTTGATAACACGGTCCTTCTCTTTTCAGTCTATCATAAAAGAAAAAAAAAAAATGTGGAGAGCACACTACATTTTTTACTCGTTCATACTGATAGAAGTATTGAAGATAATAATGCACGGCTTCAGACAAAGTGTGGTTTCACACAGCATGAGTGACAGATTGAAAAGGAGTTGCGGAAGATTATATTTTCTGCACTGGGAAAATTTACCAATTTATTCTGTTTGTTTACGAACAGAATAATATATTTTCCATGACGGGGAATTTTCAAATAACTTTTTGAATAATGTTTTCCCATGATGCCCAACTCGTTCTTTTTCCTATTTCACTAGACATTGAGTTCCTCTTAGAGCACATTCTCTTTTTTTTTTATTTTTCAAATATACAATATTGTCCAAATGCAAGTTTATTGGTTCGGTTTGAGGTCATCTCAGGTTGAATAAAAACCTGTAATATGGTTATAAATAAAATCACTCACTAGGAAAGCAACAAAGTCACAATAGCCGCAAGTGATGAAATGCATTTTTTCAGACTAAACCTTTTTTTTTTTTTTTTTTTTTTACGGACATAACATTTGTCTTCTAGAATGTCTGTGACATGTGACATGGTCCGTGACGTGGAAGAAGAAAAACAAAAAAACACACAGCATGTATTAACTTTTTTTTTCTAATATGCACCAACCAATATATTGTAAGGAGGCAGTAATGGAGGTTATTCTTATTTATTGGGATGGGCAGTCAGAAGAGGGGATGATGAAAACTGCGTAATAATATATATATGTATATATATATTCATTCATTCATTCATTCATTCATTCATCATCTTCTGCTTGTCCGTTGCCGGGTCGCAGGGGTGGTGCCAGGGGCAGTTGACGCCACCCAAATCACATTGCACCATATTGTGAGCCGGTGGTGAGCCCACAAGAAGTGATGTGGGTTGGGACGGTGCTATGCTCAGAGCACCTCAGTGGCAACCTGGCAGCTGGTGGATTCGAACCGGGGACCTTGCGGAACCAAGTCCGCTTCCTTAACCACTAGGCCACCACATGATGAAGATTAAAGCTTTTTTTTTTTTTTAACGTAGATGGCTGTTGTCTGTCTGGTCTGTCAAATTAGCCTCATCGGGGCCACTGAGTTGACTGACAGTCTACAGGGTCTGTCTCTTATACACATCTTGTCAGTGGGCGAAAGAGGAAGTTCATTTTGGACGTGAAGACCGAGAGACTGGTCTGGAGACGGACAGTGAAAGAAACAGCTCTCATTCTCTCGAGTCCGAGAGACAAGTTCAGTGGCACTGATGCCTCCTTTGTTCGCCTGACTCATGGTTGTGGAATGGAAATGTTGTGTGGTGTGGAAAGATTGAACAGAAGAGTCCACGTGACATTGTGACTCACACCACTGCACACAACGAAATGTGACCTCTGTATTTAACCCATCACCAAAGTGAACAGTGGGCAGCTGCCGAGGAGCTGTGAGTGGGGACAGTGTCATGCTCAGTGGACCTCAGTTGTAACTTGGCGGTAGGGGGATTCAAACCGGGGACATTGTGGACCCAATCCGCTTCCTTAACCAGGCCACCAACTCCCCGCTTATCAATTGAAATGATCAGAATCAGGTGTCCTAAATATTTGTCCAAAATGAAGTATCAGGGACTGATTTTACATTACATTTGTAAGAATGGGCCGCCCTCAGGAACTCAGTGAATTCCAGCGTGGAATTGTCATAGGATACCAACTGTGCAATAAATCCAGTTGTGAAATTTCCTCGCTCCTAAATATTCCGGAGTCACCTGTCAGCTCTTATCATAACAACATGGAAGAGAGGGAACAACAGCAACTCAGCCTCCAAGTAGTAGGCCATGCAAATTGACGGAGGGGGGTCAGCAGATGCTGAAGCTCATGGTGCAAAGAAGTTGCCGACTTTCTGCTCAGACAATTGCTACAGAGCTCCAAACTCCATGTAACCTCACCTAAGTACAGTGAGGTTACATGAGGTTCCATTGCACAGAAAGCTTCATGCTATGGGTTTCCATGGCCGAGCAGCTGCATCCAAGCCACACCTCAGCAAGTGCAATACAAAGTGTTGGATACAGCGGTGCAAAGCACACGGCCACTGGCCTCTGGAGCAGTGGGGACGTGCTATCTGGAGTAATGAATCACACTTTTCAATCTGGCAATCTGATGGACTAGTCTGGGTTTGGAGGTTGCCAGGAGAACGGAGAACATTTCGGACTGCATTGTGCCAAGAGTGGAATTTGGTGGAGGAGTAATTATGCTATGAGGTTGTTTTTCAGGAGTTCCAGTGAGAGGTTCTGCTGGTAGAACCTCTCAAACTTTTGGATCACTTCTTTTTATCTTTGGATGAGTGTGTTATATTTAATATCACTAGCTTTTCGGCTCTGTCATTTACTTTGTTTGTATGATTTCAAGGTTTTCTTTCCTTAGACTTACCCTCTGGAGTCAACTGTTGATTTTCTGGATTGAACACCGAACAGTCAAGTCTGTGTAGATTCTCAGTCATCCAGGTAATTCAAATTCAAAAATGAGTTACTTCGAGATCAACTGGACATAGTAGGTTTCTTGAAGACTTCTCATCTAAAAGGCTTCTTCAGTTTAAAAGTAACTATTTTTTTGGACTGATCAGTCAAGCACTGACTTTTGATGTGAAACCGATCTTACATACTGATCCTATCTATCTTCGCAACACTATAAAACTGAACCACTTAGTCCTCTGATATGAGAGAGACAGACTGACTGGCCCACCCACCAGGTTGTTTCAGTAAATGTCTACATATGCAACAACAGTCTGCCTGAGCATGCTCAAGTAAGCATATTGTCAGTGTGGAAGGGGACTCTCAGCTTTTCACATTGCTTTCTTTTCACTCAGCGGCACGTCAATTTCACTTCTGTCGAGTTCAGTGAACTGTACATTCTGTTTGTAAAAAAAAAAAAAAAAACTGTCCTTGCTTCATCCCTTTTTTTTTTTACTACCAAAACAACATTAAATGCAATGTTTTAATGAAGAGACAGCAACACATAGAGTTGGCAGTGTACTTTTTCGTAATGAGTGAGACAGCGCAGGTTAAAGTCTCCAGAGTTTGGAATGAGGATTCATCCGACTGACTACTGATAAAAAGCTTTGGATGGACAAAGTGATCAGATTTCTCTCTGCGTCTTTGTTCATTTGAACCTTAATTAATCTGTGAGCCTTTGTTTCCTTTTCACTGGCACTGCACAGCTCCACGCTCAATTTCAAAAGCCCTGCGCTTTTCAAAGAAATAAAATAGTGTCAATGATAAAGATCAAATGCATGATGTTAAGGTGAGAGCACCATTTAGTGTAGTTTGTCAGGGACCACTGACTGGTTGTATGTAATTGGTTTGTCTGGTTTTTTGGATGAGCTGTGAACAACACGATGTTTAGTCAATAGCCAAGAATTAGGGGACTTTTTTAAATTAATTCATAACGCCCAGTAGGCGTTGCCAATTAGAACAGAAGAGAACAGTAGTTGTTACCTATTTACCCGCTGAATACAACCTTGAAAAAGAAAAAAATGTAGCGAGTTCCTCGCAAACAGTGGCTTGCGCACCTTGGCTTGAGAACCACTGGCATGACTCTATAAAAGTGAGCACGGATAACTGAACTGAATTGAACTGTTCGATCTCTACCGCTGATACCCCCATAGTAGAACTGTGACTTTTCAGTTCAACTAATGGCAAGAATCATTTGGACAGACAAAAAAAAAAAAAAAAAAAAGAAATACAATAATTTGGGTGAAAATTGAAAATGGTGAATGTGAATATTTTTTATTTAAAAAAAAAAATATATATATATACTTACTATATAAGTAGTTGTTACCTTTTTGATGTCATGGTCTGCTGTCTTCTCATGTCAATCAATCACATTTCCCAGTACTTTTCCACCTGCCCCTCCTCCTTCTTACCTGCCTGAAAGCCACTCCCACTCTGTTCACCTGATTCCCCTCAGCTGCACCTCATCAGCAATCAGTTCTGTATATAAGCCTCTGCTCTCCATAACCACAGTGCCAGATTGTTTTTTTGCTCTTCATGCCAGACTTTCCAGCATTTTTCGGGCTGCTTACCTGTTTTCAACCCTGCCTGTTCCTGACCGTCTCGTCGACTCCCGGGTAATCTTTTCAGCCTTCTGTCCCTGACCACGAGTTTGTCCTTTTTTTCCATTTCTGGTACCTGTCTGTCCCGATCTCAGGCAGTTCAGTGATTCTTCGGTATGACTTCCCGACCCCTCATTTGTCCCCAACTCTCCCCTTTCCCGTACATGTGTTGGTCTCCCTGGACACCATTACTTTGTTTCTGGACAACAAACTGTTACCACTTGACCTGGCAGAGTTTTGTGCTGCATTTGGGTCCCATACACACCCGTTACAATAGAACTCTATTATTCCTTTGAGAAACTATACCCCTGCATTTAACCCATCACCATAGTGAGCCAGAGCTGTGGAGCAGTGTGGGGACCATGCTCAGGGAACCTCAACGGTAACTTGGCGGTAGGGGGTATTGAACCGGGGTCTTGTGGACCCTAGTCCGCTTCCTCAACCACTAAGTGTGACATCGTAGTTGTACTTCCACTAATTAAAATAATGACTTTCCAAGGCATTGTGATGATAATAATAATAATACAACTCCCACTCTCTCTCGAATGAACCTCGCAGAGGCAGCAATTGTGACAAGGAAACTAATAAAGCTCTCAGTCAATGATCCCACTGACAGTGCAGTCATTTTCATCCTTTTGGAACAGTGAATCATCTTCCTCCATCACCCCAACAGCTGCCTGCTCTGCTCTGACACCATTAATCTATATGCCTCCCTTCACATCATATGAAGTATTTTATTTTTTATTTTTTTTTGTTTGCTTTGTACTGGATAGCAGACAGAAGTCAATACTGACATTTACCAAGTCACCATGAAACAAAAACCCAACATTTCGTCGACATTATATATTTTACAATTTTATTGTAGCGTTGGGGTGATCAGTCGGAGTCAGTAAACAAGATTTTCAAAAACCACACTGCTGGGAGAACTCAAAATATTCAGACAGAACATTTTTGTACTTGCCTACATTGCGTAGCTAAAACTTACAAAGATTGGACTTTGAATCCTTGAATTATCAAACGTGAAAATGAAGAAGCCTCATTTCCCTAAACCTGGTTTTGCAAAAGACTCTAATGAAAGGAGTCCACAGAAAACAGCTTATTTTATTCTTCGTGAAGAGTCAGACCTTGATCACATTTCCCCAACTGTCACCAGAAAAACATAGTAATCTTTTTAACACGTTTTTTATAGAGACCACATCTTCGTTAAGTAGCCAAAGTAATTTAAACCTGTCATCTGTAGAGTTATCTCTCATAGAGAATGACCTTATTTTTTTTTTTTTTTCTTCGACAATATTTCATTCTATATATACATGGCTGCCTGGTACCACTATAGGTACATTTTGACAGTAATCAAAAAGATTTAAGATAGCTATGGGATTTGGCATTGCAGAGGTGAAACGCATTTAGTGTTACCAGGCATTGAAATGAACAAGAAATTGAAGGAAATATACATTTGTTTGTATGTATTCGCATATATAAAAAAATGCAGGTACAGATAGAATAAATAAATAAATAAATAAAAATCAGCCATGCATTTACACACTTGCATTTATGTACTTATATGTGTGTATGGGCACACACACACAAAACAACGTTTAATATGTAGGTCAGGTTTCCAAAAGGACCAGAGTTCTTGCAAACAATAGTGGCCTGTGCTGCCTGATTAAATTGCTTGATGCATGTTCTGCCAATGACTTAACAGGGGAATTAATGGAATTAAACAGTAACATTTGTAACATACACACACACATACTTAAACATACACAGTCGGCTCATAAATTTTGTTAAAAGTCCGCCGTGACTTCACAGTTTCTAATAGGTACTTTACTGTCTGTTCTCTTTTTTTTTGAAGATGCAATGCTAATAATATGCTTATATCTTAACGGCGTTGCTGTTTTCTCCGTAACTGGACAGTGACTGATGTCAGGTGTTTGACCGCAGGTTTGGATGTCAGCTGCACATCTGAATTGCAAAATAACCTGTTTTTCATCGGGGCTCGGATGTAAAAAGATAAACAAAGCCAGATAAACACACCGTCTGTGACTGACGTGCATTTCAATGCCAGCATATGCTGCCCCTTCTGGAAAACAGAATTCTCAAAGTGGTATATATGTTCTTTAAAACATCCATCATGATTGTCAAGGCTTAAAAAGGCTTGTGTTCGGGGCTTCAGTGTTATATTGTGCTTCTAAATTGAAAGTGAAAACTATGATTACATATTATATTCACTATGAAATAAAATGTTAACCATTTGGGTAAATGGGTTTATATTTTAATAATATATAAATCATATGAAAAATGACTTCATATACATATTTTTTGTGGTGAAAAGCAAGGTGTAAAATATAAAATGCAACTTCTCAATCTCAAGTCAAGACCTTCATCTACAGGTCAAAACGTGTTTCAAATTTCCAATGTTCTTTTGAGTTGTGTTAAAACACATGGTCTGGATGAAGCTGAATCTACTTTTTTTTTTTTTTTTTTTTTCTCTTGTAAATGTTATTCTTGACTATGTGATCAGTCTTTATCATTATTTCCTTACACATGATCATTCTATTAGTCCATGTTGGCCAATCAGTAACCTGCCTGTCAACATCACAGTTGGTTGGTTACCAGATGAACGATAAAAAAAAAAAAACAGAAACAATCCAGAAATGTGAATTATTTAACAAGAAGAGGAATATCTCCATTTGCATTCGATCTCATTCTAGTGTCCAAAGGCTGTATGACACAATAGTAGCTGTGGCTCAAGGACTGTGTTACTTTGACCATGTAGTCATTTGAGTAAACAAACTGTCCCCAGAGTAATTTTATGCAATGGTTTGTAACAGTGTAAATGCAACCAGATATTTATCCCATTATGATTAGTTTTTTCAGTTTGCTGCTTATGAAATACAAAGTCTCTGTATTTGATGCTTTTGTTCATTAAACAGTTTAAACAAAATGGGATTGAGTCATCACCCAGGTTCAGAGTTTGTCTTCTGCTCTGTAGTTATAGAGTTAATTTGCTTGTTAGGATTGCAACTTGATAAGAAATCATCATAATTTCACTACAGTCGCAAGCACAACGTGATTCTTCATGCTTAAGTTTATATGGAGCTTAGATGAGTGCAGCCGCAAACATGTCTATTGTTCTTTACTTCAACAAAGTCCGATTTCTCCCACTAATGAATACATTCACGCCACATTTTCTTTCATTTAACTCTGTTAGAAATGATTTAATAACAAACAAACATGAAAAAAGCCATGGCATAGATTACAGTCAGTTCTGTTTTCAGTCCGGGGAAAATCAAACAAGAAGATGTTTTTAGACCCCTGGGAGAGCTTATCCAATCACGGAACACGTACGTGTTGCCTTTAAGGTAGGGCCAGCTAGATGCCACTGGTGTCACAATCTTGGGAGGTGACTGGTCTGAGTGTTGTCATCTGAACAGGCTGTGTTTATTCACTTAGAGCAGGAAGAGCCCTCACTTTTGATTCTGAAAGCTCTGGCAGATTTCATGGAACCCGACAACACTAGCTGGCTGAAATATGATTGGATAAAAGGTTTTTATTTTTTATTTATTTTAAATAAGTCAATTTGAAGTCTGAGTATGTTTAGGCCAGGAGAGAAGGCTCTGCTGGCCCTCACGACCCACCGCTTATAAATAGGCAATTCTTTAGGTTCTGGCTTGGTTGCCACTGAGGTGTTCTGAGCATACTACTGTCCAGACCCACATAACTTCCAGTTGGCTCACCACCTAGAGATGTTGAAAATGTTGTACCTGTCATTACTACAACTTCAACTTTCAACTTTATTTGTTTAAAGTGCCAAATCACGACAACCTTGACAAACAATTATGTAAAATAAACAAGAAAAAAAAGGAGATTGCCCCCTGCCCCTGACCCTCACACCGGCTGAGGAACAACTCCCAAAAACCCAGACAGGGAAAAAAAATAAGAAACCTCAGGGTGATCGATAGGGGTGGGAATCCTCACCCAGGACGAACAGGCGGGCACTAAGAAGAAAAACTATTAAAAAAAAAAAACAAGTTAATTAAATTCATCAATTAAGGCTATCCACACAACGACTTCTTAAAAGTCATTGCAGAAATGATGCAGGTGAAGTCCTGGGTCGAGAAAGCAGACCAAAGGGTCCTAGAGAAGCTGGCCCAGATGTGGAGGCTAAGTCTTCAGTCCAATCCACGGCCATAGGATTCTGGGGGGAGAACAGAGACTCCAGGGACATGAGGTCCCAGACCAAATGAATTAGTCCTTAGGAGATAAGGGAGATAAGTCAGAAAAAAAGAGAAATAATTGAACAAAAGGATCTAAGGCCGAACCTATAGGCTAGGCATGGGCAATGTCAAAAAGGAACGTCTTTAGTCTAGTCTTGAAAATAGAGACTGTGTCAGCCCTACGGACAGCAGCCAGCAGGTGGTTCCATAATAGAGGGGCTTGGTAGCTGAAGGCTTTGGCTCCAAATCTGGATTAGGAACTCTGCGGAACCACACGAAGGCCTGCACCTAAGGAACAAAGTGTTCTAGTGGGCTGATAGGGTTTAATCAACCACCAGATACGAAGGTGCCAGACCATGAAGTGCCTTATAAGTAAGCAATAGGATTTTGAACTGAATTCTGAAATGTACTAGTAGCCAATGAAGAGAGGCGAGGACTGGGGAAATATGGTCTCTCTGCCTAGTTTTAGTCAGAACACGGGCTGCTGTGTTCAGGATAAGATGTAGAATTCTCGGAGACCGGGCCGTGCATCCAATTAACAATGAATTGCAGTAGTTCAGCCACAAAGTAACAAGGGCATGGAGCAGCTTCTCAGCTGCATCTAGGGGAAGTATCTGCTTAACTTTCCTAATATTACGGAGATGAAAGTAGGCAGTCGTACAGATATGTTTTAAATGAGAGTTAAAAGAAAGGTCCTGGTCAAAAAATACGACCCGGGTTTTTGACGGTGCAAGTGGCAGAAGTTAAGCTATTATCTGACGCTATTATGTCAGAAATAGTGTCTCTCAGGAGTTTTAGACCCAAGACCAGTGGCTCAGTTTTATCAGAATTTAGCTTTAAAAAGTTATGTGTCATACATTTCTTAAAGTCAACGCAGGATTTAAGCCAGTGTAGATGATTATGTTCATTAGCCTTAATTGATAAATATAACTGAGTGTCATCAGCATAACTATGGAAATCTATAGAATGTTTCCTGATTATATCACCCAAAGGGAGCATGTACAGGGTGAACAGGATTGGACCCAGCACGGATCCCTGTGGGACCCCATGACTGACCCTGGTGTTTGGGGACTGAGTATTATTAACCTGAACAAATTGATATTGGTCTGTATGGTACGACCGGAACCAATCTAAGGCAGTACCACTGATTCCAACCAGGCTCTCCATGACAAGATGCGGTGGTCAACCATGTCAAAAGCAGCACTAAGATCCAAAAGGACTAGCACCGAGACAAAACCCTGGTCCAATGCCATCAAAAGGTCATTAGTAACTAAAAAATACATCATTAGTAAAAAATACAACAAACAAAAACAAATATTCAAAAATATTGACTATCTGTTTACTATTAAACAGACAATGTTGATTACTGTCATTTTTTTTTTACTGCCAAGAATTAGATTTGATTCAAATGTAGCCAAACTATTTAAATACAAATGTATATTTAGCCAATATTTCACAATAACATTGGAGATTGTCAACAATCTTAAGAGTGACAACTATGTATACGTATACTCTTACCAACAACAGTGTGTTCATTATTCATCAGACGTTGACTTACACATCTGGTCCATTAAACCTGGTTTCACTGGTCGTTGATTGTGGAGTGTTGGTTGGCGACCATCCATCCAGTTAAGCTGCTACGTGTTTAGCGACGTAGCAGCAGTAGCAGAGGGTTCTCAAATGATCTTGCTGATATTATATACTTTCTCAAGTATTTTAAACACAAGTCGGTTCTTAACTATTTCCAATGACAGCATTTTAACTAGCTTTTTTTTTTTACAACTTCACAGCTTAGATTTCATTTTTAATAAGCGTTCCTTCATAGGTTATTGCTATATTTTTTGGCTTTTTGCGAGGTAAATTTGCAGTCATTGACAACTCCCTTATTTGCCTACGGGAGACGTTTCACCTCTGGTTAGGGCATTTGGCTCCCACTGAACTCACCACTTGCAGGAAGGCATGATGTGGTGCCATCCAAGGGGTAGGCAGTTTAAAGGGCTGATGGATGGATGGACAGTTAAAGACAGTCTTCTTCCAGTCATTGACAGGTTGCCAATGTGAGACACCAATTTCTAAGGACAGTGAAAATGTCTAATTTTTAATATATTATTCTTAAAGTTGTAGAATGTAGCATCAGATAGCTAGAAAATGCAAATGCATATTTTGTGTAGTTTCATGTATTCATACATCAAAGTAGATCAGATTTACATTTGAATCCATTGTAACCGATTAATCTGTTTATCTAATCATCCAACTTTCTATTCTTTTACCCAGGCCTACACCCACGGAAAGAACCAACCAGGCCTCCACGCATGGATTCCTACTGCTGACCCACCCCTACAAGTACGCCTCATCCACCAACCATTCATCCATCCATCTATACTGTACATCCAAACAGCAACTCATTCAAGTATCCACCCACCTTTTCGGACATGGGTTTACTTTATAGCTAACTTTTATGCAAGTACTACTTTCCAAAAGCCCAGTTTTATTAGGCTAGATCTTACGTTTTGTAAAATGAGTCTAAGTCTAAGGTTAGTTGCTCTTTTCGAATGCACAAATACTACTGGTACGTGAATGAGTGCTTCTAAAGTGATTTGGTACCAGAGGTCTTTCCTGGATCACATTCTTCTAATGATGTATTCCTCCTCACCAATGGTACCAATGGTTTGATTTTGAAAGACACCAGCAGGCTTCTGTTCTGTTTTTGCACTTTCCCGTGGCCCCTCCACAAGGCCACTTGTGTCTAATGAAAACGCTCATTGGCATAAAAGAGCTGTCATGATTAGGACTGAGGCCAACCATTAATGATGATGGCAATTTCCACCCAGCCTGGATTTGTTGTCATTTCCTTTTTAAGGCACACTCACAGCATATCCACTCAATCATCATGAGCTCAATTATGCACTGATTGTCAGAGGAGACTCCAGTCATTTTCACTCTTGGCTTATCAGGTAAAAACCACATTAAGTAGGTATTTATTCATTTTCATTATTTTTTAACCCATTGACACAAGTAGCATGTCATTTTTTTTTTTTTTTTTATGTGGCTTAAATAGTAATCATAATATTAAGAAAAATAAGAATAAAAAACAGCACCTGCAAAAACCACAACAAAAAACCTCAAGACCACAAACACCTATGTTGTGATGTCATTTTGAGCTCCTCTTATTTTTAGGATTTTGGATATATCAATATTATATTATTTACTAGCGATGCACCAGTTTCCAGAATTAATATCATTGCCCCCCCCCCTTTGCCCATCACCTTCCACCCTCCAATATATATACATATCAATTATTAAAATTTGTAAAAAGTCATATATTGAATAAACCACTACGAAAACTATTGTATGCACTTTCACTGTCATAATGCGTTCTTGAACAATTCTTAATAGTTAACTATCAATATTTTTCCTTTTCCACATAAGAAGCACAATAAACCAATCATGCTTTGGTTGAAAAGACACAGCTCCTCTAACTTGTAAAATCAACCAATGCATTGACAAGGATTTTTTATTATTTTATTTTTTATTTTTTTAACTATTATTTCAGATATAAAAACAAAATAGTATACAACTAAGCATTGGACCTGTAGCTTGTACATTTTGTAAAATAATAAAGGTAAAAGTGGCTTACTTTCAGGGGAAACAGAGTTAAATAGGATAAGGGAAAAAAAGAAAAAAAAAAAAATCACCATCAAAAAGCTTTTACAATGTCATTAGTTGCATTAGTTCTTTTAAAAGCTGTACCAAGTTTGCTTCCAAGTGTGTGTGTGTGTGTGTGTGTGTGTACTAAGTAAATTTCCTACCTAGGTGTGAATCACTTGCCCCCGGCCTGCAACTTTCATCAAGTCAAAATAAGATTTGGAACAAAACTTTCTGATTAGGTAGTGTTGCCGAATTGTTGCACACGCCATCCTTGATCCAATCATTTTCACCTTGATCCCGTTTCTCTTTGCTGCTCAGAACAACGCTCATCCTCACTGGTATTCTGTGTCTGCATACACTCATTTACTCTCTAGCTCCCGCTAAATTTTCTCCTTTATTAAACCCCTTCATTCTCCCATGTCTCCGCTGTCACTCACTGCATTATCTGCTAATAACCCCAAATTTGTTTGGCACTGTGGCAATACTGCTGGGGGCTGCCCGTCTTATAACACCACTTATTGAGCTTGATCAAAAGCCAATTGAAACCAAGTAAAATATTTGTATTTTGTCCTTGTCTGTTTGATTTCACCGCAAACGCTGTCAATCCAGCCACCTTTGCAAACTCTGCCACAGCTCACTGCCCTGCAATCTAGTTTCCAGATTTACTGTGTAACAACTCCTAATAACAGAGAGACTACCTGGATCCTCAAGTGGTGGACCGGGTGCACAGGCAGTCAAGGTTATATTGCAATAAAACACAAAGTGAGTTCTTGAAAAAAAAATAAGTTTCATCACTAAAGTGGTGGGTTGGCATCAAACTTACATTTTCATTATCCTTCTCAGCATTGAGTTAATGATGATTTATAATCATGATTAATCAACTTGATTAATAAATGATTGATCACTTTCATTATTTATTAAGAGGGATTAATATTTCTAAAAATGACCAAAGGTATTGCTGTAACTGAGTGACCAATAAGATTACTGTGTTTGCTCTCTGTAATGAGGTCCACTTCTCATTACTGTAGTGCATTGGGTATTTTTTTCAAGTTCCAATTTTGCAAGTTTCACTATATGCAGGATTTTCTTTTCTTTTTTTTTTTTTACCAACATTAATTTGGGGATTTTAGAAAATAAAAACTTTTTCAAAAGAAAAAAAAAACAAAACAAAAAAAAACAGTGTTGTCCAAACTCTTTTCCCCCAAAGAGAGGTTAAATGTCCCGTTCTATTTTCACAGTTTTACTGCATTTTAACCAATCACGGCTTTTTGGACAATACACTTGGATCGTGTAGGTCACAGATCAATAACCAATCCAAAACGATTCATCTTTTCACACCTAATAATACAATTAATCAGTCCACAGTATTTTTGTTTAACTGCCCTTTAGATGGTGAGGTATTCTATGTAAGTTGCTTGATGGAAATGTTTTTTTCTGCTGCTTGTTTGCAGTCTGCATCCACAAGTCGAATTCGAAGATAAACAGTGTAGGTCATTCATGCATGTGGGTGTGCATTTACAAATATTTAAAGCATTTTGTGATTAATTAAAAAAAAACAAAAAAAAAAAACAATGTTGGCATTTCTCTAACTGCCCCAAATTAGTCAAACTAAATGTGCATATTATGCAAATCTGCTATGCTAATAGCTTAATTACAAGAGGGCTGTGATGAACATGTCAGAGAGAGGTCATGGAAAATGTGGAAAAAATGTTTCTGAAATGAGGCACCTGCAATTTGAGAGGTGTCTGATGAAGTCTGGAATGAAGCTTTGTGTATTTTGTAATTTGTCTTTAGTTAATGCTCATATATGGAAAAATGCAGCCCTGTGAGTGCACTCACTTGGTTTGTGTATCGCACTTATTCTACTGCTGCTGTGGACAAAGCAACCCCCACCACCACCCATCCGTTGAGGCTAGCACTAGTAAGCCTGAGTTCTGAATGGTCCTCATCTGTTTTCTTTACGAGTGTTGAGGCCACAGAGTTTGCCCCTGGCCAGCTGTAACACGACTCCCTATTACACTCTGAACTGGAAGTGAAAGAGTGCTGTTAAAGCCATAAAAAGCTTGCAAGTACCTGGTGCTCCTTGATTCTATGGCCTGTTGGAGTGGCTATAGCAAATGGTCAAAGTATACCCTAAAGCCCTAACGTGTACAAAACACACACATATAGACACATATTTATAGTCTACACATAATAGAAGAGCCACTCTCCAGGGCAACGACAATACCCTTGTGGTGCAAATACAAAATATTCCCCAATTATGCATCCTTTAATTCAGCTTTTATATTTTTGCATAAACCCTCCAGTGATTTTGCCAAACATTTACTATATTTGGGCAATATGACCCTTGACCAAGCTTTCCAAGAGGGATACAGTGCATGGAGTTTTCCCTTTGTTGACATTAGTGCTGCAGCATAACCACCACACATCTATCACTGCTTTTGAAAAATGGTTTTAGTGCAGGCTGTTGACTTGCCCTCTGATCCTTAGTGGCTCAGCTTTTGTGTGTAGCAAAGGTTCAACTGCACAATGGCAGAAAAGGTTGGAATCGAGAGAGACGTCTCACTTTGTGGCATTGACAGCCTGTTAACCATGAGAGAAGCAATTAAGTAGGGAGAGCCCCTGGGGACTGGACGAAGGACAGTGCCATTATTATAGACGTAGGAACAGTCCGTTTATATATATGTCCTCAGAAAAAAAGCACTTGAAGGTTGAAAAGTATAAAAACCCAATTACCAGAGATTGTTGTGTACTTTCCAGTGCAAAAGTGATCGGCGGTCAAAACTTGGTCAAGAGCTTTATATATCATACAAAAGAACAAGATGAATTGCAAATTAATAACTAATAATTTGCGTCTTCAAGGTAGTTAAGCTATGGGAAAAATTCAACTGAGGGTAGACACTTTTTATTTGTCCGACAGTTAAGAAATTTACTGCACACTTTAGGGTAAGAATGTAAAGCTTCATACTAAACAATTAAATAATCAACTTATTGTTTCCTAATGTTGCACTATCCATATATTGTGCTCATATAATTAAAAGTAAGATGTGGCAGTTCAGCAATAAAGATACAGTTTTAATTAATAAAAAAAATAATTATATATTAACAGTTACAAAATAAAAAAAACAATTTAAAAAAGACTATAAATATTGAATTATAACAAAAGCACTTTGGAGAAAATGTGTAATGTAAACACAAATTAATTGAATACGTGAGATATTGTGCAGATGGGAATATAAATACAGAACACATCATTGTTATAAAATTAGTTACATTTATATTCTGAAAAGTGCTTAGAGAAACAAATTTTGGTATTGCTCCCTAAAGTATTTTGGGTGTTTCACACTGGTACTCATGGGGTTTTCCCAGTTTTGTGATGGTTGTGACTCTTTCTAGATGCTTGCCTGGTGGCCACCCCATCAAAACAGCCTTCACAATCAGCAAAAGTCAGGGGCCTTGCAATCCTGTTGTTTCCACAGTGCACAATAAAGTATACTGAGCTTTGGTGTAATGTTATAGAGTGTTATATAACTATAAAATGCCAAATAGACATGGTTACGAAATGGATTTCCAAATCAAGGTAGGAATCAAACTAAAATAATGAGACAGAGCTGAGCATGCTTAAGAGTAGTGATAGGTCGATGAAGCTTCGTGAAGCATTTTGACACATTGCAAAACTGTATCGATACTGTGTTGAAACTATGTCACTAAATACTGACACCTGCTGGATCTCATAAACTATAACACTAAACTGTTTAATGTGTTTTTAAAGTAATGTAACTAGTTACATTTTCAGAGCAGTAACTAGTAAAGTAACAAGTTACTTTTTTTAAAGTAACTTCTGAAAAAGAATAATACAAACACTTGTGAATAAGGATGTTTCTGTTGTTTTTTATTATTAAAACAAAGATGTTTCCCCTACATCTTGAAGTTATTTTTTTAATTATTATTATTATTATTTTTATTATTAGTTTGCCAATTGCAGAAAACACCCGCTCACAAAGGGCACAGATGAGGCTGGGATACAAAGAAATTGGAAACAACAAGGATATACATTTATTTTCCAATATGAGATCAAAATGGCGGAAACCTTTCTTTTCCTGGAGGCTGCGCCATAATTCAATGCTGAGATGGAATAAGATCACAACGGAGATTCTTTGTTGTGGCTGATCCAATTGAAAAATGTGCACCCTTACAGACGAAGTTTTGCGCGTTCATGTCAGTTTGAAACAGTTCCTGTATCAGTCACGTGACTTTCTAAAGCGACACGCTCAAAGCATGTGTCGACGCGTCAGTGTTGCCCGACCCATCACTTATTGGTCATGTGACTTTCTAAAAGCGATACGCGTACCGACACAGTGTTTCGCTATATGAGCGCGACGCATGTGCCGACGCGTCAGTGTTGCGGGACCCATCAATACTTAAGCGAAAAAAAAAAGCAACAGACAATGCAGATGAAGAATTTAGTATTTTCACAACCATAAGGCGCACTGCTCTAAAAGTCACAGTCTCAGTTATGTGTGTCATTAATATATTTAACACACACATAAGGCTCACCTCATTATAGGGCGCTGGTTTCATAAACAATCCACGCCCACACTTCCCCCTTTAAAGTTCTCATGGTTTCTAGTTCTCATGGTTTCCTCTACTATGTCAGCCTTACAACAACAGGAGCAGGAGCAAAAAAACCTGTTTAACTCCCCCCTTTAACGTTCTCATGGTGTTCTCTACTACGTCCACCTTACAAGAACAACATGTGCACCTTATAGTCGTGCAAATATGGTAATAACATTGTGAATCAAAAAAGTGAGTGATTGTTTTTTTTTTTTTTAATTTATCTGTTACATCTAAACAGTGTTCAGAGGTATTCTGACTGTGTGAGATAAACAAAGATTATCTGACTTTTTCCTGTAGTTTAATGCACTATATAATTTAGTGCTTCCGTCTGTATTGTCTCTTTTGGTTGGAACTACAACCAAAAGCTATAAAAATCTGACTTTAGTGTAACAAAAATAAACCTTAAAATTGACATAAAATGGCATAATCCTAATTTTTTGGGCTTTGTATGAAACAATTTTTTGCCTACTGTTTGTATTTTATTCCCACATGGATTTTAAATGCACTCTTGGTCAGACCTACCTGGAGGGTGTAGGGATTTCCATTTGTATTACATTCTTCAGTCCAGCTCTATAGTAGGTCTGATAACACAACACATTGCAATCGCGCCCAACATACACCTACTCTGGGCTTACTCGGTTATGGCACTGCTAAAATAATCTCCAGAAATGAAGAACCACCTGCAATACTTAGAGCCATATTAAGCCACTCTCAAGAGACTTGCTGTGCGAACAGTCCTAGATGGAGTTGGTGATATTACTAGTGTCCCATTGTGTCGGCAGGGACTTTAATTTCACTTGTTTGCTCATCAAGGTCAGCTGGTGACCGGCATTCATCAATGTGACAGCACAGGTGTTGTCCATAATGTCCATGGCCACACTGAGGTCCTTGTACTTGGGAATGGTCATCCATGGGCAACAGGGCATGCTCCCCTTAGAGAAACCGAATTGATACAAAGCTTTGGTGATCCGATGGCCAGTAGATAACTGTTAATAAAAGACAAATGTGGTGCACTGAAGACACATTCAAGGTCTGATCATCTAAGGTATCTTTTTGTATTTTTTTTTTTTTTAATTTTCCCAAATCGCATTTTTACCCCCTAATCCCATAAAGCTTACCATTTCACTAGCTTCAAATATTCAGTGGATACAGTGGTTGGTTATATGGTCACAAATGTGTCTGCTTATCCAAGGTTGACTGGCTTAGCGTGCATTATTCAAATTTTCGGCGCATAAATCTGTCAGCTTGGGAGTTAAGACCCACGAGGGTCTGTTTGTAAATTCAGTTCACACGTATTATATTATCTTGGTATATTATTACTGATCCAAACACGTCTAAAGCCATGTGATATTGTTAACACCAGTAACTACAACAATTCCATGCATATATATATATATATATATATATATATATATGCATATATAGCCAGGACATTGTCAAGGAAAAGTTATGTGAGTCACTAATTATGTTAGTATTGTTAGACTTAGACTTAGACATACTTTATTGATCCACATGGGAAATTGTTTTCTTTTTTTTTTTTTTAGAAAAAAAACCCAAACTTTTGTTAGTCACTTAGATACTCACTTTGGCCTGAAGAATGGGTTATATACATGTCCTTAACTACACTGATTGGCCTTCACACTTTTCTCAGCTTTTGTATAACAATTCATTCTAACCAAAGTTGCATAGGCATAGCCACGTGGGCGGGCCCAGGCCCACCTGGGTCCACCCACTTGTCAGTCAAGCCCGCCCCATCCAGTGAGAGGGCTGATTGAACTTGGCTAGAATTCTTTGGGGTTGGCTGATTTTTTCGGGGCCCACCCATTTTATGGGTTCCGGCTACACCCCTGGTTTGTTGTAGCTATATTTTTTCTTCCAACAGTCTTCTATTGTTCATCCTTTCGACTTCTCCCTTTTTCAGGGGTTGCCACAGCAAGTCAACAATTTCCATCTTACCCCCGTCCTCAGTATCCCAAATTCTAACTCCAACCACCTCCATGTCCTCCCTCACTGCATCCATAAATCTTCTCTTTGGCCTTCCTCTTCGTGTCCTACCTGGAAGCTCCATCTGTACCATTCTTGTACCAATATAACTCCATCAACCATTTTTCCCTACAATATAGATAAGATGTCTATATATTACGTGTAGCTACAGTCTATTCCAAGATGAGTCCATTACTGTAGTCCACGGATAACATATCAATAAGATGAAAGTTAAACTGCCAATGTGCAAAAATAAAATGTCCTTTTACCAGGGTTACTGACAGAGTAAAGTCTAACAAAATGTTCTCGTTTAAAAATGTACTCATCTGTAGTAAGCTGTCAGAAAAACGATGTGATACTATTTCTTAACTGACAGTATTGCTGGACAGTCCTGTCAGGAAAAGGATCATTAGTTGCTGCTCAAGGGGATAGTTGGTATTAGTGGAATTACTGAATATAGACTGGACACAATTTAGTGTGTACATTGAGACAACATGATATGTTGTTTTTTTTAGATATCCTAATGGAAAGGAAAATAGAGCAAACTCCTTGTCTTTGTGACATTGTGATTCTCACCACTGCACACAACGGAATGTGACCTCTGCATTTACCATATCACCAAAGTGAAAAGTGGGCGGCTTTGTGAATGGGGATGGTGCCATGCTCAGCGGACCTCAGTGGTAACATGGTTGGTGGATTCAAACCTTGAACCCTCTAAACCAGGGGTGTCCAAACTGTTCCACAAAGGGCCGGTGTGGCTGCTGGTTTTTGTTCCAACCAACCAAGAGCACATACCTTGACCAATCAGGTGTCTGATGACTGTGATCAGTCGGTTAAACCTGTCAACTCAGGTGTGCTGCTGCTTGGTTGGAACAAAAACCTGCAGCCATAGCGGCCCTTTGTGGAACAGTTTGGACATGTCTGCTCTAAACCCCTGTACTGTTCCTTAAACACTGGTCCACCTCACACCACTGCCCCACTAATTACTAATAACTGTAGTTTTGTAGAAAATAATGTGTGTTAAGTGTTAATTTCAGAATAGTAGCTCATTATTGTCTCATTATTGTTGAGGGCTTCCACGAAGCCACAATGCACCATCAAAAAATTCAGAGGTTTAAAACAGGATAAAACAAATAACTTGTTAAAATATTTTTTATAGATCAGGGGTTTTCCAAGTTAGAGTATACGAGGGAACTGGTGGTAGCGCTGTTTTAAAACATTGTAGGGGGCAAAAACCATATTATTAACATTGTAAGGGAGGTAGTGCAGAAGATGCAGTTGTCAGAGGTACCGGAGGTAGTGCAAACAGATGTCCCTATATGTCCATAAGACAGAGGTATGTACATAATTTTTTATATAGTTACTTTAAACAGAATATTTTTTATTGTTTAACAGGAACTTCAAGGGAGGCGAAACATTTAAAACTGTGGCGTTGTGTTCGGCGTGTCAAGGAACCTGACTCCTCCGTGGTCGAGAAATTACCACCTCTGTAATGCCTTGCTCCAGACAAGCACACACACACCAGGCACTATTTCTCTACTTTGATTTGGCCAAGGCCATTAAATTGCAGCTCGTGCACCTCCTGGAGGGCCTCTGCGGGATCTGGGGACCCTTGTCCCTTAATGCTTTTTCAGCCGCCTTTCTCCCTTTAATCCCTCACATTATAAATTCATAGAGAGGATAATTATCAAGCAAGAAGATCCACAGGTCAGGACAATTATACCATTAGCATGTCACTCTGGCCGCCTGCATGGTGTTAGCCTCTGCCAATACCAAGCTGGCACCTGGGCACTAATGAGTAACTGTCTAATTAGAGGGTGGTTGATTCTAGCTCAGTCACAAACACACACACACACACACACACACACTGATACAAACACACAGAGACACATACACCTTTAAAACACGTGGGTGAATGATGGTCGGTGCATGTCTCTCTCTTCTTCACACTGTCTCTCTGCTTGTTCAACCATATGCCACAGCAGCGGCATAACGGCGTTCACACTGTGCTGTATGGTTTAATGAAACTACTGCAAGGAGAAAAAAACAAAAAACAAAAAACATATTGAGAAGGATATTTGAAGGTGTCTATAATAAACTCTACTGAGTTGCATCGTGGGTAAATGTGAACATATTGAATGCACTTAACAAGAGCAGTTCTAATTAGTGTGGAAAGACACAAAACACGGGTCTAAATTGGCCTGACATTTGTTCTCACAGAAACCGTGTGAGGATGTATTGGCGTTGATGAATGAAATTCTATTTTCGGTCTGTTACAGGCTTTATCAGAGCTGACACCCAGTCACCTCCATATGGACTGGTTAATCACGCCACTGCTTTTGAAGTCAGTCATTTTAACCCTATACTGTAGTAAAATCTCTACGACTCTCATGCTGAACCAGTGTAGCAGCCCATGGGAAAAGATGGGTCTGTGCCCCTGCCTTATAGCAAGCACAGTTTAGCGGTATCACTTCAATTAGGGCTTTATTTTGCATATGCATTGCCATTTTAACTTTATTTTTTATAAATTGTAGCCCTTAAAAGGAGTGAGTCATGTTTCTGTTGCTGATTGATCTTAAAAATATTCAATTGTAAATAATAAATAAATAAAAAAAGTACCTCTTTTTTTACAAAATCGTATTTCCTAAGCACAAAACCCCCGTCTTAAATATTAATAACCTTTATCCACTTGGTATAAAAGAAGCATATTTTGAGCAAAACTAAGTTTAAAGCAAATTATCAACAGAGTTGGAATAAAGTAACATCAGAGATGAGTCACCATTCACTGCAGCTTTTTCTTTTTTTTTTTTTTTACAGCAGAAATCATTTAAGAAATACTGACTCATTTTATTGCATGAAGTAATAATTTAAACTATGGCTCCAACAACTCTTTACCTTTAAACGTTATCTTTATCATGCACCGAATACAATTCATACACAAAGCAGTCGTTTAAAATGAGTGAAATTAAGAAATATCTTTGTTAGTCCCACTGTGGGGAAATTGTATATAAAAAAAACAAACAAAAAAACAAACAAAAAAAAAAAAACTGCCTCATGTGAACCTTAAACCTTAAAATTATGAAATTGACACACAGCCTAAACGAGACCTGTGTAAAGGAGAATAATCAAGCAGACACTTTAAGTTAAAAATGTTTAACCAAAAGGTTATTTACTTTGACGTTACGTTGACTTCCGGTTTGATTCACTCTTCTGCATCAGATTATCCTTTCCCAGGTTCCAGGAATTTGATTTACGCCAATATCCTAACTGTTCCAACTGATATTACACCAAGTCCATGGCCCTGTCAGGAGTTGTGAGGATAACAACTCCCTCTCCTTCCCTTCCCTCAATCTGTATCTCTTCACAATTCATCATGCTCCCAGTGTTTGCTGATTGTGTAAACATCTAATGACATGGTGTGAAATTCACTTTGAATGCCTGTCACTGACATTCCCCCAAGGCAGAGTGAAATCAAACGGATGCAAGGACACAACAGTGGGAAATGTACAAATATCATCAAAACATCTTGTGCTGCGCGAATCCCAATGGTGGTGTGGGAAGAAAAGCCCCAAAAGCCTTTTCTGTGAAGCAGGAGCTTCTGTGATTCTGTCACACTACACTGAGCTGAATTAATCACTGGAGATCAGACGCAATCGAACCCAATAACAAAGAAATCATTTGTGCGAAATATCGAAACATGGGAATGCTTGGATTGGAGTATGTGGCCAGCAAAGGTGTCCGGGAACTCGTGGAGTCTGGGATAAATGAATCCAAACAAATAGATGGAAATACATACACATATTTGTGTATGTATATTTATATTATATAATACTATAAATTAGTATTAATAGGTAGCAGTTGGTGGCCTTGTGGTTAAGAAAGTGGACCGCCTAGTAACCACTCAGGTGCCCTGAGCATGGTATCGTCCCAACTTACTGCTCCCCCCGGGCGTTCAAAAAAAAAACCTGCCCACTGCTCACTTTGATGATGGGTTAAATGCAGAGGCCAAATTGTGTTGTGCACTGTGGTGTGAATCACAACTTCACAATGACAAAAAAAAAAAAAAAAAAAAAAAAAAAAGAAACCTTTATTAGACATATATTAAAAATAAAATTATTTGCAGTTTTAATTTGTATTCTGTCTTACATATATATTTTTCTTTCTTATTCTTCTCCTTTCAGCTTATCCCATTTTTCAGGGGTTGCCAAAGCGAGTCAACAATTTCCATCGCACCCTGTCTTTGGCATCCTCAACTCTAACTTCAACCACCTCCATGTCCTCCCTCACCACATCCATAAATCTCCTCTTTGGTCTTTCTCTTACGTCTCTTACCTGGTAGCTCCATTGCTAGCATTCTTCTCCCAATATAACCACTGTCCCGCCTCTGAACATCTGAAACATCTTAACCTGGCTTATCTAGCTTTTCCTACAGACCTTCCTATCTGTGTTGTCCCTTTGATTACCTTGTTCCTGATCCTGCCCATCCTTGTCTCTCCTAAAGAGAATTTCAGCTACATTTATACACATTTATACACATCAATATAACAATATAACTATTTATACACATCAATATAACAATATAACTATTTATACACATCAATATAACTATATATATATATATATATATTTATTTTTTTTCCCTAGTATGTTCCCTTACCAATTTTTATATCGCATACAAAAACACCCATGAAAACCAATAACTTGGTTTACAGTCTTTCTTATTGTACTAAATACTACGGCATTTATTCATTCATCTGCTTGTCCTTTGCCGGGTCGCAGCGGCAGCTGGTGCCACCAAAATCATATTGCACCATAATGTCAGCCTTCCTGTGGGTGGTGAGCTCATGGGAAGTTATGTGGGTTGAGACGGTGCTATGCTCAGAACATGCCAGTGGCAATCTGGCAGCTGGTGGATTCGAACCAGTATACTTGGAGCCATGGGGAACTGCTTCCTTAACCACCAGGCCACCACATGATGAAGATTAAAGCTTTTTTTTTTTTTTAATATAGATGGCTGTTGTCTGTCTGGTCTGTCAAATTAGCCTCATCGGGGCCACTGAGTTGACTGACAGTCTACAGGGTTGTGAGGGAATGTAGAATCATTATGGTTGTTGAGATGGAAAATACTGTTCACCTACATAGTAATTAAAAGTTGAAACTATTGGCAACCCTGACTAGTAAAGAGAACAGTAATGAGCAAAACCAATTTAATCGCTTATTGGCATGCACAGATATCAACAAATATATTTCAACCTGCAAATGCATAATCCCATAATTATATATGTATATATATATATCGCACAAACTGTGGTCCATTTTTTGTCCATCAAGAAAATAAAGCAAAAACAGCTGCTGCTGACACGTTTCTTTCCTGCTCGTGTGAATATGTGTCAGTGCGTGCAAATATATACAGTATATCCATGCAATTTCCTCCCCGAGATTATGCATATGTGTGTATTCATACATATGCATGTGCCCACGTATTTTGGTGTCTTTGTCTCCATGCCTGTCTTCTCGCCCTGCGGATCCACAAGCCGCATTAACATTAGCCTCTGCCTCTACCGCGAGGACGGGACAGACCCCAACCAGAGAGGAGACAGAGAACGTGGGGTAAATGAGAAGGGAAAGAGGTCGGTGCTGTCAGAGCAGGATAGCGCCGTGAATATCGTCATGCAGAGAACATGCAAGAGTGGCACTCGGTAGCCAGGGAGAGGATCAGGAGAACAGACAGATGGAACCAAGGCGGGCAATTGTAAGGGATCAAAAGAGAGACGCATGGGCAAGTTCTGGACTGGAGCATGTCTAAGTGGAGCAGACGGGTCTGAGTGTTACTTTGTGTGAGTTGAGCTCAAATCAATCCTTTGAGTAACATGTTGCTCTCAAGTCTTACTGTCATAGGAAACATTTTACCCTTCCACCTTATTTGATAAAAGTGCACTTGGTTATATTCCTCTTAAGATCCCGGTCACATCATTTAATGTTGAGGGATGGTTGAGTGCGGCTGAGGATGGGTCTGAAGGTGGGGCTGGAGGCTAAAAGTGTGTACATGTGTATACATCAGTCTGTATTACTCATAGTCTAATGTCATATTACTAATATTTATTTTATTTTTTCCTCATCTACAGCCAATACACTTTAATGGGGCTTAATGCCCAACCATAGGTGAGGTTTGCCCTTCAGGAAAGGCCTCAGAGATCACAGACGGCTGCGATGACAATTCCCTACTATTTTGCTTAAAGAGCTATTATAAATATGTCTTACCCATTGTTCCTTTTGTAAAATATATTTTCTTCATCAACAGCAGTTGAACAAAAAAAACAAAAGAACACTTAGCTGTCACCTCAACAGAATGTAGTTATTTAGGCAAGATGCGAAATGCATGGCTGCTTTTGCACTAGGTAAGACACGAAATTTAAAGTAGGGATTCTGAACCATTGGGCCCGGCCAAAAGTTGGGCTGCAAGCGCCCCCTAGAGGGCCGTGAAAGTTTTTCAGTTTTGCACCAATGGGCCGCAAGGGCTGGGGGACCGGTTAGCTTGTTAGCTTTACTGAGACACCAAAAATATTTTATAATCTAAAATGGATTTTTTTGGTAGCACACACACAAAATCAGAAACACACTACATTTATATTGTAATAATTATCATTTTAACGTGATTAAAATGCATTGTAATAAAATGTTCGTGTTGTGACTTATGACACTTTTGCAAACCGGAACTACTATCCATGTTGGTAGCTATGTATTATTCATTTGATTATTATTGACATGATTAAATTTACTCATGTTTTTGCTTGTTAAATTAAATTCCCTCAAAGTTATCAAGTTATTACTAAATACAAATGTGTGAGTACATTAAATCTAAACTGCGATTATTAAGTGCCCCAGGTCACTCGACACTGAAAAAATTGGGCCTCGGTGCCAAAAAGGTTAAGAATCCCTGATTTAAATTATGTCGGCCTACATTGTATTTACAACTTTTGCAAGTGTATTCACATTTCTTATGCATACAAATAAACAGAATTAGTTTGTAGAATGTGTACTTAATTTTTAAAGGCGGATATGGAAAAAATAAAAGGGAAATAAAGATAAAGAAATAATAACTCTAGAACTGCGGAGGCAGACCTTTTGACCATTCTATCTACTGCTGCAGGGCTATACAAATGTAATAAATGTACATAGTAAAAAACAATCTGTCTTATTCTGAAGTTATTTTTACAAGATTATTCAGTGAAGCTTTATTTGGGAATTTATAATGAATGAGTTTTGTGTTTAGAATCTAACGGCCACTATGACAGACTGTGGCCATTCTAGAGTAAACAAAATAGAATGTGCTGTGTAGTTTGGCTCTATTGGAAGCCTGGACCTATTCTCTGTAAGTATAATAGCTTATGTAAAAGCATAGTTATAATGCACAGTGTTGTGGACAATAAAGCAATAATTTTATTTTACAGGGTAGTGTGTTTCCTTAAAGAACGCATGGCAATAAGCACTTTAAATCATTAATTTAGTGCTTGACCCTTTAATGATGCCTCCCACGGTGCAAAGGTCTATCTATATTTTTGACTCCTCAGGCTACAAATCTTTAGAACCAAACTTAGAGATATATTTATTTATATTTGACAAACAATCTCTTCCCATTCCATTGTGGTAAGTTGCAAGTAAATAAATTGACAATCAGTTATTGGACTAACGTTGATTATAAGAACTTATAGCGTAACGCCATCATTGTTACTTTTATGTGAAGGGGCACGTTGCCAATTACTAGTTATGGGCAAAATTGATCTTTATTACTTCGCCTGGGACAGGATTACTTGGCAGTGGAGTCTGTTTACTATATATCCTTTTGTGTGGTAACTCTTACAGTCATGTGTGAAAGACGGCTGTGCACCAAGTAAACATTTCATGCTAAGCCAATCAGAAAGAGACCTGGGCGGGTCTTCATGCCTTATAGGGAAATAAACAGTCTCACACACACACGTGTCGCGATACAGTAGCACACACCCACAGGCAAGACAACGGCAAGTGGCAAGTTGATGTTACAGTAAAGATGCCGGTCAAAATGTCTAAACATCTATTTTTTTTTTATTGTACTGTAATGTACAGCAAACATATAACTTATTTCCAGACTAATTCCAGCGCTGCTCCCTGCAGCTTCACTCTCTCACATCAAAACAGCTCTAACCACGCCTCCCCACACTTGGAAACATTAACCCTATAACTGCTGTATAAAACCTTATAACCATTACAGTCCCACTGGATTCCATTATGATAGTTGATACAGAGCACAACAATAAACTGTTTAAAGTAGAGTAAAATAACTAGTTACTTTTGTAA